>JADHKI010000025.1:0-253272 GCA_019925645.1 Graphilbum cf. rectangulosporium
GACGCGAGGGCAGGCCGTAGCGGCACAGCAACCTCCGTGTTGCCGGCCAACTCTCCTGCAGCTCACTCGTTGCCATCATCCCCACTGTCCTCACTGGCGTGGGCTGGTGCATCGCCGGCCGTGGCCGCAAAACCCCTGTCCTTGTTGTCAGCAGACACTCCAAGAATTACAATACTTGTAAACAATCCCAAAAAAGACACTCCACGAGCCCGCCTGGCCGCCGTGGCCGGATGAATACGCACTTGATCAAGTTGTACTCGTGCGTGATGACGCCGCCCGCCTTGACAATGGCTTCCTTGGCGTCGCGCAGCACCCAGTTGGGCGTGTTGGCCTCGTACATGACAATCACCTGCTTCTGCACGTCCACCGCCACGGCGCCGGCCACGAGCGTCAGCATGGCCACGAGCAGCGAGAACGGCTTCATCTTGGCGGGTGGTGTCGGTAGTAAGAGCAGGCGCTGATGAGTCTCGTGAATGGATGAGTTTCGAAGCAGAGGCCGTAGATGTGTTGCGGTATGGTTGAAGAGGGACAGGTTTCTGCTGGTGCAAGGGCAAAGCAGCAGCTGCCTTACATGCCGATCACGCTCCCTTCCGCCGCCATGGGGTCCCACATATTTCCGGCCAATGACGATGCAGAGCGCATTGCAGCACGGATCACGATGACGCGTATCACGTGTCCAAGATCAGGAGCATTCTTTCTCTCAAGGATCGGGAACACGTTTGTGACTCGAGATGGTGATAGTAATACCTGTTACGCTCGTAGATGATGCTTCATATAGGTCTGTGCCACAGATGTGTGCCAGGTCATGCATCTGCCTCCGCGGCGGCGGCATAGACCATCATAGCTTCAGCCTCGCCTCAAGCCTTGACGCTCGGCGGATTGTCCAGTTCGTCGTTGTCGCCCCAGATATCCTTGCTCTCGAGCTCGACTGCCCGCATCGCCTGCGCCACATCCTCCAGCTTGGCCACCACGTCCAGCACGCCCTGGCTCACCCGTTCAAAGTAGCGGTCGTTGGCTTCGCGCCGCTTCCGCGCCAGCAGAATGTCCACCTGCGTTTCCTGTTCGAGGGTACCGCCGCCGCCGCCGCCGCCGCCGCCGCCGCCGATGCCGCCGCCGATTCCGGACACGCCCGTCGTGCTGGGCACACTGGCGCCGCCGCCTTCGCCGGCCGCCGAGGTATCGCCCCTGACGGCCGCCGCCGCTGCTGCTGCCGCTGCCGCCGTCCCGCCGCCGCCAGACCGAGACGTCACCGTCGTGGCCGCCTTGGTGGCCGCCGGGCCCTGCAGGTTCTCCCCGTCCAGCCCCGTCAGCGAGCCCATGGCGTCGTCGGCCTCGCTGCGCGCCCACGCCTGGGCCAGCGCAATCTGCGCCTGCCGCAGCTCGGCCAGCTTGTGGTCGTGGTCCGGCCCAAACACCCGCGTGCCCTCCGACGCCGACAGCTCCACCTCCTCGAGCGTCGCCTGCATCTCCGCCCACAACGCGTCCGTCCTATCGGTGGCGCGCGTAGAGGCCTCGTTGCGCAGGGATGGAGGAAGCGCAAAGGGCCCGGTGAGCCTGCTGCTGCTGCCGCCGCCACCGCCGCCGCCGCCGCCGCTACCCCCGATTCCTCCTCCGCCGCCGCCAACGCCTCCGCTTCCTCCACCATCGAGACCGCCTCCGCTGCTGCTGCTCAGTCGCCGGCGTGCGTCTGCGGCCGTCGCCGCTGCCGCCGCTGCCACGGACAGCGAGGTCGATGATTTGGACGTCGTGACGGGCGCCAGCGGCGCCATCCCGCTGGTGCCGCCGCCGCTGCTGGCCACTTCCTGTCGGAGGCGTGATGTCGTCTGCTTCAGCGAGGGCAGCGTCGGCGCGCCGCCGAGCTTGCTGGCTGATGACGGCGGTGCTCCTCCTCCCGAGCTTCCCGTAGTGGCGGCGAGTCCTGGCAAAGACGCGTTGGAGGCGGCGGGTGATGCGTGCATAAAGAGACCCGACGGAGGCTCTCGCGCCCTTGTCTTTCCCTTTGTCCCCTGAGACATGGCTACATCTTTGATGTGTAGAAAGATTCGGTGTCGTGAGGGAGGAAGCAGCTCGGAGCAGCACCCGCATTCGTGCAAACGTGTCTCGTTGCCTAAGCGTGTATGCAGCTACTGGTGCGCTGCTGCTCTGGGGCTGTCACGTGACCCCGGATTAACGGCCCCGGCCTCAGGCAAAACCCCCATAGGGCGAGCAAACCCTACAGCCTAAAGTGCGGGCAGCCTCCAAATTTTTCGCCCGCCTAAAAAAGTTGGTCGATATTGCCTGGTCCGGTTCACTCTTCCCCTTCAACCAATTCAGCAACACCTACATCGAACCCACCACATCGCGATCCCAACAGACGAATCGGTACGTTTGGCCTCCCTGCTTCGCTGCCTATAGCTCTGCTGCTTCTAGCAGCCGCAACACACGATGGACGATGGGGAAAAAAAAAGACTTGCGGCCGCCAGAAGAGATCCTTGGAGGAATAGAGAGCCACGGAAAGCTCGAGTTGGACTGACGCGGAACCCATGGCTAACCTTTTTTTTTTCCTAATAGCAATCATGGGTAAAGGAAAGCCTCGTGGTCTCAATGCGGCGCGCAAGCTGCGGAACAACCGTCGCGAGCAGCGCTGGTCGGATCTGCAGTACAAGAAGCGTGCTCTGGGCACTGCCTTCAAGTCGTCGCCCTTTGGTGGCTCCTCCCACGCCAAGGGCATCGTTCTCGAGAAAGTCGGTGTCGAGGCCAAGCAGCCCAACTCGGCCATCCGGAAGTGTGTCCGTGTGCAGCTGATCAAGAACGGCAAGAAGGTCACTGCTTTCGGTATGTAAAAAACCCTTTGGTGGACAAGTCAAGGCGGCCAGCAAACAGACAGGTGCTGACGGCTGCACGCAGTCCCCAACGACGGTTGCTTGAACTTTGTCGACGAGAACGACGAGGTGCTGCTGGCCGGTTTCGGTCGCAAGGGCAAGGCCAAGGGTGATATCCCTGGTGTGCGGTTCAAGGTCGTCAAGGTGTCCGGTGTCGGTCTGCTGGCTCTCTGGAAGGAGAAGAAGGAGAAGCCAAGATCGTAGGCGGCGCGGGCAACGGCGTTGTGTGCGGGATCGGTTGGTATAAACGTGGACCCTGGGGGACCGAAAAATCGAAAATCCGCCAAAAGGGAAAACAGCGGAACAAAAACGAACACAAATGGGATAGGGACTTGCGAGTTTCGTGTATGCTGCAGACCGGCTACTCGGCAGGGGCGGAGTGCAAAGGGGCTTTACGAAGGCTATTTTTGCTATGTTCGCAATGAAATAAACAACTTTTTTTGCATCTGCCTCGACTGCTTGGAGAAGTCAGCCGCCATCACCAATGTTGAAGGAGCCAGCCGCCATCACCTCCAATCTAGAAGAAGCCACCCGCCGTCAGCTCCAGCCGGGCAGAAGCCAAGTCTCCATTTTTGTTTCTCCAGTGGCCCCAAGTTTCCAATAAGATCCGTCACTGCCTCCGGTTCGCCATGACGCCAGATCCTCCCAATAGATGTTTTCCGCTTCTTGCGTGTTGTGCCGTTCCTTTTATTCCTGCGCGTTGTACCGTTCCTTTTATTCCTGCGCGTTGTACCGTTCCTTTTCTTCCTGCGAGTGACCTTCCTGCTCTTCCTGCGAGTACCGCACCGCGTAGTCCGCCGCGAGCCCCAGGCAAATGACGCCGCCGGTCATCCAGCTGCCGTTGACGAACCACCACCAGCAGTCCTTGACGCTCTCGAGCTTGACGCGCCTGATCATGGTGCCGAGCGTGACGAGGGCGCCGCCGCAGCTGCCGACGAAAAAGGCCGGGCCGGCGCCCGAGGCCACGCCGGCGGCGGCCAGCAGGCTGACCTGGACGGCGGCCAGGCCGGTGAGCACGGCCTTTGTCTCGGCGGCGTGCTTGAGGGCGATGCTCTTGATGCCGGCCTTGGCGTCGTCCTTGATGTCCATGTGGGCGTAGATCATGTCGTAGAGCACGGTCCAGGCGACGTTGGAGGTGTAGAGCAGGCCGGCGGCGGTCAGGGCGGCGTGGTCGGCCAGCAGGTCGACGCCGAGGGCGGGAAAGCCCATGATGGCGCCCCAGGAAAAGGTCAGGCCGAGCACAAACTGCGGGTAGTAGGTCACGCGCTTGGCCAGCGGGTACGCCACGACGAGCGCCAGGCTGGGCACGCCGTACAAGAGGCACGCGGCAGGGAACTGCAGCAGGATGCCCAGGCCGGCCAGCAGCTGCGCGCCGGTAAAGGCGACGGCGCGCAGCGGCGAGAGGGCGCCGCGCGCAATCGGCCGCAGCCGCGTGCGCCGCACGTGCGGATCGAGGTTGCGGTCCCACAGGTCGTTGATCGAGCAGCCGGCGCCGCGCATGACGACCGCCCCGGCCACAAAGAGCAGCGACGTCCCGGCCACGGCCGCCGGCGCCGCCATGGCCGGCGCCGCCATGGGCGCCGCCAAGAGCGTCGAGAAGAGGCAGGGGAAGAGCAGGTAGTACGTGCCGGCGGGCTTGTCGATGCGCGTCAGCTCCGCGTACGGCACCCACGACGCCGGCAGCTTCGCGAGGATGCCCTCGCTCGGCGGCACGTACGGCGGCAACGGCGACGGCGACGGCGACGGCGACGCACCGTCGGCGGCGAGCGCCGGCACCGCCGCTGTCGTGTGCAGACCGGCAGCCGCCGACGGCGGTGGTGACGCGCGCGTAGATAGACGGGCGGCACACAGCACGCTCCGCGACCACATGCGCCGGTTCGGCGGCGGCGCCGGCAGTGCCGGCCGGGAGGACGGCATGCGCCCCGGCGGCGCCAGCCGGAGACGGGAGAGACACGGAGTCCGCATGGCCACGTTCTACCGGCAGCGTCAACAAATGGAGCGCACCATGGGGCAGAACAAACAAGGCAAAAGAGAGAACGCCGGCGATACGTACCAAAGCTGTTGTATCTCTTGACGGCGTTGTACTTCCGCTGAGCTCCAGAGCTCCGGGGGGGGGGGCGATTTTTTAAACAGATCTCCGATTTCCGATGCCCCAGTTTTCTCATAAAGTCTGACCAATGGCACAGCTCCATAGTCGTCTGCTCAGCCGCCAGCTATGATTGGCTGGTCTTAGCTCGAGCCCCACTGCCGCGCTCCTTCCCTCTCTTCCCCCCTCAAGACACAGAGAACGCATCATCGCCCGCCTTTGGCATATTGGGCGCTTTTCCCGCAGTCGCCTGGGGCGTCACTTGTCGTCACAAAACCCCGAGCCTTGAAACTGACACACACACGCACACACCCAGCTGCTGCAGGGCACGCGCTGTTTACTGTGCTAGGGTACGGCTGCCTCGATTTGGTCACGCTGCTTTGCGCGCAGCGACGCGCTGGTGGTTTGCCTTTTGGTCGCGGAATTGTTGGGTGTTTTTTCTCTTTTTTTGCCAACTCGAGAAGCATTGCTTTCTTTTTTTTTTGCCAGCTCGAGAGGCATTGCGCCCCAAGGCCGGCTGCGGTCTTACGCCGCCCACGATGCCGACGTCTATGCACCCGCAGGCCAAGTTCGACCCCATCCCGCCCGACCTCGACCTCCACGGCATGGTCAACAACTCGGCCAACTTCAAGTGGGCAGACCAGATCACGGCGAGCGAGATCTTCAGGCTGGGCCAGCGCCGGTTCGAGGAGCTGGTGTACCTACACGTGATCAACGGCGGCAAGCCCCTGGTCATCAAGAACTGGAACACGCGGCTGCCCAAGGAGCTGTTCAGCGCCCGATGGCTCGAGAGCACGTACAACAAGAAGGAGGAGATGGTCTGGGACATCAACGCCAAGGCCAACATTCCCATGACCATGGGCCACTACCTGCGCTCCATGAAGCAGCTCACCGACCAGTGGACGCCCCGCAGCTACCGCGACGAGCGCCGCCAGCGCCTCTACCTCAAGGACATTGACTGCCCGCCCGAGTGGCACGAGCGGCTCAGAAAGGTGCTCCCGCGGTGCATCTTTTACCTCAACGACGACGTCGAGGGCAAGACACTGCACTCTGGCGGCGGCGGCGGCGGCGGCATGCGGGACGACGACCTGGACAGCGAGAACCTGTTTGTGGACGAGGTGGTGACGGCGCGGGCCGGCGACCTCATGAGCTGCCTGCCGGCGCAGATGCAGGCGGAGAACCTCATGTGCTACATCGGCCACGAGGGCACGTACACGCCGGCGCACCGCGAGATGTGCGCCAGCCTGGGCCAGAACATCATGGTGGAGGCGTCGGGCGCGGACCACGGCGAGAAGCCGGGCAGCTCGGTCTGGTTCATGACCGAGACCAAGGACCGCGACGTGGTGGGCGAGTACTTTCTGTCGATGCTGGGGCACGACGTGGAGATTGAGAAGCACTTTGCGCAGATCAACGCGTGGAAAAAGGCCACCTTTCCGGTCTACATTGTCGAGCAGAAGCCGGGCGACCTGATCCTGGTGCCGCCGCTGGCGCCGCACCAGGTCTGGAACCGCGGCACGCGCACGATCAAGGTGGCCTGGAACCGCACCGTGGTCGAGACGCTGGAGCTGGCCCTCCACGAGGCGCTGCCCAAGGCGCGGCTGGTGTGCCGCGACGAGCAGTACAAGAACAAGGCCATTATCTACTACGCCCTGCAAAAGTACTACGCCGAGCTGCAGCAGGCCAAGAGCGACACGGCGCTGATGGCGCTGGGCATCACGACGCACGGCAGCAGCGGCAGCGGAAGCGGCAGCGGCAGCGGCAGCGGCAGCGGAAGCGGCAGCGGCAGCGGCAGCGGCAGCGGCAGCGGAAGCGGCAGCGGCAGCGGCAGCGGCAGCGGCAGCGGCAGCGGAAGCGGCAGCGGCAGCGGCAGCGGCAGCGGCAGCGGCTACGCGCGCCGGGCCTCACCGGCGACGGAGCAGGTGGAGCAGGACTTCCGCAAGCTCTTCCAGCTGTACACGGAGATGCTCGTGGACGAGATGTTTGCCGTCAAGGAAAAGGCCGTCGAGTACATTGCCTTTGACTCCAACATCACCTGCTCCTACTGCCGCGCCAACATTTTCAACCGCTTCCTGTCGTGCAAGCACTGCGTGCGCCTGCTGGTCAACGGCGACGAGGACACGTACGACATTTGCATGGAGTGCTACGCCATGGGCCGCTCGTGCGTGTGCGTGTCGCGCCTGACCTGGTGCGAGCAGTGGCCGTGGGAGGAGCTGGTGCGCCACCACGAGCTCTGGCAGGCCATGGTCGTCAGCAATGACGGCTACATTGACACATACCACTCGCCGCCGCCGCTCGAGGTGGCCCGCCTGCGCCTGGGCAAAAAGCCAGTGGCCCAGATCTGCCAGGAACAGCTGCGGCGGCGGCCCTTTCGCGACATTACGAAGCCGCTCGACAAGGATGTGGGCGGCAGCGGCGGCCGCGGCCGCCGCCGCGGCAGCAGCGCCGAGGCGTCGGAGCCCGAGCCCGAGGTGGACGACGAGGGCCGCGTGGTCCGCAAGAAGAACAGGAACAAGAACAAGAACAAGAGCAAGGACAAGCGCAAGGCCATCAAGGGCGACACCTACCGCTGCCACGTGTGCTGCCACAAGGACCACACATATCGGCTGGCCTTTTGCACCACGCCCGGCTGCCAGGAAGCCTACTGCTACGGCGTGCTGTACCGCGGCTTCGACATGATGCCGCAGGCGGTCATGCAGCAGGAGTACTGGCAGTGCCCGCGCTGCATGAAGATCTGCAACTGCGGCGCCTGCCGCCGGGCCGGCACCACCACGCCCTACCTGCCCAAGAGCACCTGGCTGGGCCACGACACGCGGCCCATTGCCGACGACCGCAGCGTCGAGTCCATTATCAACTTTCGCCTGCACAACCTGCTCTGGCTGCGCAACTGCGGTGAGGAGAGCCGCAGCAGCGACAGCCAGCGCATGCAGCGCCTGCGCCAGGCCGCCGACGAGGCCAAGGCCCGCCACGACGACGTCCTGGGCAGCAGCAGCGGCGGCGGCATCGACGGCAGCGGCGGCGGCGGCGGCAGCGGCGGCAGCGGCGGCGGCGGCGGCAGCGGCGGCGGCGGCGGCAGCGGCGGCGGCGGCGGCAGCGGCGGCGGCGGCGGCAGCGGCGGCGGCGGCGGCAGCGGCGGCGGCGGCGGCAGCGGCGGCAGCAGCGGCTTCCGTACACAGAGCGGCGGCGGAGGCGGCGGCGGCGAGGTGGACGAGGCCGCCATGGGAGGAGCCGACGAGGAGGCAACGGCCAAAAACCCGGCTTCCTTTTCCACCCCCGCCGACGGGCCGTCGGCCCCGGCTGCCGACGACGGCGCCGTGTCCTACCAGACCGAAGCCTCCGGCATGTCCTACCCAGACCCCACGGCCTACCCCGAGCCACCCTCGCTGGGCCAGGAGCGGGCCGTTCTGTATGGCAAGGCCTACTTTGACAACGACGACGAGAGCACGCGCATCCTCTTTGACCCCTTCCACGAGCCGTCGGTGCAGATGATGACCAGCGGCCTGGGCCCGCTGGACACGCCGCCCG
Organism: Graphilbum cf. rectangulosporium; assembly: GCA_019925645.1. NCBI lineage: Eukaryota > Fungi > Ascomycota > Sordariomycetes > Ophiostomatales > Ophiostomataceae > Graphilbum > Graphilbum cf. rectangulosporium. The sequence goes on from JADHKI010000025.1 coordinate 8,470, forward strand.
AGTTTCTCGGAGACTACCAGATCCGGCCGACACGCCGGCCCCGCAACGAGCGAGAGCTGGATCCCGACTACCTCGGCCCCCGCTCCTACCACAAGAAGAAGCAGCCGCCGCCACGCCCGGCCGACGCGGACATGAACCTGGACCCGGCGCTGATGTCGGCGGCGCCGAGTGCGCCAGGCCCCCCCACGGCCGGCAGTGGCAGTCAAGCCGGAGCCGCCGGGACCAGCCATGGCGGTGGTGGGGCGGCGGCGGTGGCGGTTCCGCCGAGCAGTGCGGCCGCGGGCGATATAAGCAGTGCCGGCCCTGCCACCGCCGCCCCGGCTGGCGACAGCCTCCGCCACCTGACGCCCCCGGTGTCTCATGCTGCCGCGGCTGCGAACGCGTCGCTCATGCATGACTTTGGTTTGCGCATGGACGGCGGCGGCGGCGGCGGCGGCGGCGCTGCTTCGCACCATTGGCTCTCCAATTTTCATACGGCTGCAGCCGTGGAGGGCAGCGACGACGACGACGAAGACGCCGCGCGCGGCTACCCGGCCAACGTGCCCGAGCTGCGCCACGCCAAGCCAAGGGCCTCGTACTTTGTCGAGGTGGAGAGCGACGACGGGGGCGAGGGCGCCAACGGCGAGGCTGAGGAGGCGCGCACGGCGACTGTGCGCCGGCCGGCCCGCGGTCCGGCGTCGGCGTCGGCGTCGGCGTCGGCCTCAGCGTCGGCGTCAGCAGCGGCATCAACATCGGCGTCGGCGTCGGCATTGGCGTCTGCTTCTGCTGCCGACCAGGACACCCGGGATACAGACACAGACGCATCTACTTTCCCGGAGCTGCCCGGTGCACCCCCGGAAACGCAACGGCCGGCCGCGGCCGAGCCTGCGTCTGCCGGCATGGCCCAGCGTAAGAAGCGCGGCCGGTCGCCCCGCCAGGCCAGCAGCCATGCAGCCGGCAGGGCAGTCTCGGCGGCAGCGTCGTCGTCGGAGAAGGAGGAAGACGACGACGAAGACGACGGTCCTTCGCCTCCGCCGCCCAAGACCCGCCCGACGAAACGCGCGCGGCCTTCCAGGGGCGGCGGCAGCAGCAGCAGCAGCAGCGGGTGGAGAGCGGCCAACTCCTCGGGCCACGCAAGCTCCGTCGGCGGGGCGCCTCCTCCTCCTTTGAAGCGCGGGCCCGGACGGCCTCCTACGAAGCAGCCGCCGACGCCGAAGCAGCCGCCGACGCCGAAGCAGCCGCCGACGCCGAAGCAGCCGCCGCCGCCGAGCCTCCTGCCACCGCCGACGACCGAGTTCATGTCCATGGCCGAGCGGCTGGCGCTGCAGGGCAAGAAGCTCAAGATCAGCCGCAAATCACACGGCGCCTCAGCGGCTGGCGGCAAGCCCGAAGCCGGCAAAGCGCCGAACAGCAACAGTCCAGCCCCCAGCAAGCCGAGCCCACGACAGCGGCAGCCGTCGCCGTCGCCGCCGCACCGGGAGGCCGCTGAAAAGCATTCTTCCCGCAGCGGCCGGGAGGCAGCCGCGGGCCCGGCCTCCAAACGCGGGCTTACCGTGGTCCGGCTGTACGACTCGGGCGTCGAGGAAGACGCAGACGAGAGCCCCGACGGCTCCGGGTCCAATTCTGGGCCCAGCTCTGACGACGCGTCTGGCGGCGAGTCTGCACCCGAGACGCCGCCAGCGAGGGGCTTTTTGCTCGCCGTGGCAGCGGCCGCGGACGCGGACGGGGAGGCCGGGGGGGCTTCCGCGGGCGGCCGGTGGCCTTGGGCCAGGGGTAGATGGTGTAGTGATCTTGTTTGAGATCTAGACAAAGCACTAAAGGGGCTTTTGCCAAATTCCTTTACTGTGAAAGTATACCCCGTTTTTAGATCAGGTCTTTATCCTCGCTCTCCTTCCGGTTGTCTCTCCCCTCTAGATACAAGGTTTCGGACGAGGCGCTGCGCGTTGTAAACCTCTACGGGCGGCCCTGCACGCTCTGTCCATCTCCCGCCGTCGGCGGCTGCTGCTTTCCTCCCGCCGCTGCAGACTTGTTCATGCTCTTGATCAGCTCGTCCCGCTCGGCCCAGGCCTGGTCCGCCTTGACGGCCTCCTCGCTGTCGGACGCGAGGCCAGACATCCACTGGCCGCGGCCGGATTTCTGGTGGCTCAGCGACTGCTCCTTGAGCTTGTCAATGGGCACGTCGGTGTCGTCTTGGCGAGGGGCCCGCGTTAGCAAGTGGTTCAGCCCTCGGTCCCGAGGTCCGCCTGGGGGGCCCGACTTACGGGACGTTGTTTCTTTGTGCCGGCAGCCCGTCGTTACGGCAAAGGTCCGGAGCGCCGCCAGAGGCACGGGGGGGCGGAAGGCCTTTTGCACGGCCCCAGCTCGGGAAATAAGAAAAGCCATGGTCATGGTTTAAACGGTCGGATCGGACAGTGGCAGCTTTTGTTGATATTATTTTTAATGTCAAAAAGTAAGTGTGAAATAAAATATAAATCAACCACTCAAGGACCCTTTTGATAAATCTACGTGGCAATTAAATTACAAGCCGTTTGTATGCCCTTTCAACACCATGCCCGCAATGACACAACCTCGCAGCGCTCAGCAAAGGTGATGGCGACGTCCAGAGTCCCCCCTCAAACGTCCCGATCGACCTGCCTATGACGTAATGACGTAATGAAAGCCTTGTACATCTCTCATTGGTACTCCTCCCGGGATGAGTAACTCTCAGTGCAAGTATCTTGCCATCTCGCCTCTCAGCGTGATATGTACGGATATACGAGCACGTCGTTTATCTCAACTAGAGTGTTCAATCGCTGCCTCAGCTGCCATGTTTGGCCGTTGCCTTTTACACATTCACTCTACACTAATAAGCATAAAAATACACATATCGGCGGCTGCAGTGCCCCGCCGAGCATCGATTGCGTCCATGGGGGGGCCAGCTGCGCCCCCCAAGGAAGCTTGCCGTCTCCATATGCATAGCAGGCCTTGCATGACTGCTTCAGCCTCGTTCATTGTCAAGGGCGTCATTTCAGGCAAAATCAGGAGATGGATGCTCTGGGGGTGGCTGTGTTGGTTCGTAACATGCGGGATCACGTGAATTGCGGGGTAAAGTCAAAACGGGAACTACACAGCCACGATTTTCAAGTGCTGCGGCTGCAGGCCAATAGCGAATAGCGCGGGGCAAGAGGGCTCCGTTTTTGCGTTTTTGCGTTTTTGCCCCCTTTTCGTTTTATTTGTTCCATTTCCCTTTGATTGGGCGTTTGATTTCCGCCTTTGGCGAAATGAACAAGAAGACATTGACCCTGGCACACACCGCTCTTTAGGCCTCTTGCGGCAACGGCGCCGAAGCAAAATTACATGCCTAAAGTGCGGCGTGTCTTCGCATATCCCAAGTGTATAATTCCTTTCCTGGCATGGGCGTTGCCGGGAGGCTCATTCCAGGGAAAGAAACGGGGTACGGAGTAAACACGGCACTATGAGCCGCTCGGCAAGATGCCGCGCAAGCCACATCTCCCGGCCAGCAAATTGGCCTCCTTTTACGCCATCACGATCTGTCCTTTCTCTCTGCCCCGCCTCATGAAACGGCGGTCGCATGCTAATCTCGACTTGCCCTTCGTGGATGCTCTCAAGCCCGGCAGCATCTTCACATCATCATCCTGGCACCGGGCTTCGGCGGCGTCTCAGCTTCAGCCTCGGCACCGCGTCCTCTTTTCTCTCGCTCAGACAGGCGATCGCAGCCGCAAAGCGCATGGGACAGATCCCCCTCCCTTTCTTTGCATTCCTGATCAGTCTGCAGGCAGCCAGTCTCGCCCCCCCCCACTCTACGTCGTAGACGCTTACCCACCGGATCTCGTCGTTCAGATACGAGTCGGGTACTCTTCGACGCTCAGTACAAAGTCGGTACGGCACCAGAGAACGCTTGGTTTTTCTTCAGGCGCCCAAATGCCCAAAATGGCGCCTCACCAGAGCACCCGGCCAGTAGCCTTATTGGACAGATTTCCCGCTACAGCAGCGCGCTAACCGAGGACTGGCAATAGCGCAGCATGCTGGGATGCAGACAAGCGGGCCCCTTCACCGCACCGAGTTCGTTGTCGAAAGTACTCCGTGCCATGTCACGCTCCCGAATAGCTACGTAGCTACTTGCAGAGACTAGCAAGGCGTACAGTGTGGGGTCAGGAGTCCCGTGCATGTCCGCCAAGACCCCCTTGTGTTCGACAGGGGGAGTTTCACTTTCGGTCTGTCCAGGGGGATGGGCCTTTTGTGCAATTTACAAGACACGAGAGTCTTTTTGCCTTAGCACGCAGGAGTGAGCCCACTGTGTTGTTCCTTCCTTTTTGGCCTGCACTACCAATCTGCGACGTTTCCCTTTGGGCGCTGAATCTTATATGTATCTTACCTATAATTTACGGAGCACGGGGAAGGCCCGGCCGTGCGTGTTTACGGAGGCGTTCTCAGCTGTGTTTCGCGAGCGTTATCGCAAAACGCCACAACGGCGCATCGGCGGCGCACCGGAGCCGACTGGCCTGGCTCTGGCCCGGACTGGAAGAGACTGGACTCATACTTCGTATTGTGAACCGAACACACACACTGACGGCTCACTGTGTGTGTGGTCGTATGCCCTGGCCACACCAATTTACAGCAGGAAGACCTGCCTAGACCGCTCCCAGGCTAGCTCGTATTCTTTTGGCAGGCCAATCGCTGCAGTGGCGAAAAAGAATGGTGGCAAAAGGGCCCTCCCCCCCCCTCCCTCTCCCCGCCCAAGTGGGGCTACGCAACACAACAAAACAACAAGCACAGCGAACCATTGACAAGATCCGACAGAGCAAGACACAACAAAGACGTAGGAGTGGAGCCACCACACCCTGTCTCTCGCTGTCCCTGTTGCTCCTTGTGAGCGCGTGGCCCAAGGGTGGTTTTGTTCTACGCATGCCCGCTAAGCTGCACTCAGCATAGCTTCGGTGGCTACCGGCATCCTCGTACAGTGCACGCAATGTCCACCGCTGCGCAAAACCTGCCTTGCTGTTCTTCCTGCAGCGCGCTAACCTTGCCGGGGCAGCAGCTGCCTCTGTCCTATTGGTCCTCTTGGGGGCGCTGCGCCCGCCCGTTGCACAAAGGTCTCTCCTCCCGCTTCTCTTTTCCTCCCACAGGGTAACAGCACCCACCATCCGCCGCCTCCGCCGCCGCCGCCGCCGCCGCCACCACCACCCTGCCAGCCGCCAGCCGCTCCTGCCCGCACGCCTCCGCTGCCGTGAGGCCTGCTGGCCCTTTTTCTCTCTCTCTTTGGGGCCCTTTTTTTTCTTGGCTTTGCTGCCTCGTTCATTCCAACCTTGCAGGACGCCATTATTAGCCAAGTGGAGCCGCCCGGCCTCCCCCCCCCCCCAAGCCAGGGCGCTATTTCCCTGCCCTTTCCGCTCTCGGCGCTCGTCGTCGTCTCTCTACAGTGGACAGTGGACGGTAGACGGTAGACAGTAGACAGGACAGTGGCCCCAACAGTAAAAAAACAGCGCACTCGCATGGTCGCTGCTGCCGCCGCGCCGCCGCCGCCCACCCCCTCTTTTCTCGTTCTTTCCCTCTTCCTGTTCCGCCCTCCCACCTACCGAAACTCACACTAGCCATTCATACCAACCATCCCTAAAATTCCCTATCCTCTTCATCCCTCCTCCTTCCCTTGTCCCATCTACGACTTCGTTCCCAACCTTTTTCTTTTCTTCACACACACCCCCCCTTCCCCATTCTCAATTCTCTGTATAGCATCCTCATACCACCAGTCACTCTTCCGCCCACTTCCTTCTTAACGGTTTATCCATTCCCTCTTCTCGCTTCGCCCTTCTTTACGGCTCCCTTCAAACCCTATTTTTTGGCATCTGCTTCTTCCATCAACCCGCTCTCGTGATAATAAAGCGTCGTCTTACCACTGACGAAATCCCATCGACGAAGAACCGTTGACTTACGACACGGAGGCAAAACTATCTTGGCAACCCAAAGCAACTAAAGCACGCCACTCGGGGTCACCTGCTACCTCGCGTCCATTTCGAGTCATCGTCGCCCATCTATAATCCACCCTGTCCGCCTTCCACTTCGCCCTTTCTCAGCTCGGCTCATCGACGTTCCACATACCGCTCTTTCGCCAAACACTGCGCTGCGCCCTGCCACGATATACAACAACACATTGATCCTATAATATCTTCTCTCTCTCTTCCTCATGATGTCTGCGTACTACTACAATACCCACCCACAACACCCAACGCCTGCAACGGCGCCTCCCGTCAGCCACTCGCACCATGGCGGCCGAAACCGTCGCGCGCCGCGGCCTTCGGTCTCGCAGAACGGCCACAAGCAGCAGCAGCTGCACCACGCCCACCAGCAACAACAACACCTACGCCAGCTGCGCTCCATGAAGGAGATGGCTGACTCTGTCAACCTGTCGGCCTTCCGGGTAAAGTTTGAGGCTGGCCGTTCCTTCGACCTGGAGGACGACATGGAGTTTTGCCCTGGGCTTCTCTCGGAGAACGATGTGAGTCGCGCGCTTCCCTTCCGCGGAGGAAAATGTTTCGCATATCCCGGGTAACGGTTACTAATCGCTCATCATCAGCTGTATTCCATCCACAGTGCATCATCAGAGCGCTCTTCGCTGGCTAGCAACTCACCCGAACAGTCACCCCAGCAGCTTGCCCAGAACGCGCCTTCATTCTCCCTCAGTGCTACCTCGCCGTCCTTCTCGCTGCTGTCTCTGCAGTCTCAACAGCCAACAAAGCTCTACCAGCCCGCAGCCACTCGCACTCGCAACCCAATCCCCATTGTTCACCCGTCATCTCGCCCGGCTTCTCATATCAGCATGCCCACGCCTCTGCCGCCGTCTGTGTCCCCTGGCATCCGCGCTTCACAGCAGAACTTTGCTGCTGCGTGGTAAGGCGGTTGTCTGCCATCATTGCTTCTCGCCGTTTCGTTTCTCGCCGGAATGAAAGTCGAGAGCATTGATGCAGTAGGCGTGCTGAATTCACGTCGGCAAAGCCACATTTGCATACGGGATTGCTTGAGCGATTTGAAACCCGCCCCCCAAACCATCGTTTTCACAGACAGCAGATCATCTTTCGAGCGGAGCAATGGGGCGACACACGGCATTGGTGCAAGGCATTCGCGACATGGGAGAGAACGATCTTGGACACTGACAATGCTGCAACACAGTGCACGCGGGTTTTAACGATACGACTGATACCCGCCGACTAAAGCTGAGCGCTTCTAATTTCTTTTTTCGACAAACTCCTGTACAAAATCTATCCTTTGGCGATCCGACATTGGCCTTTGGATTGCTCAGCGTATGTTCGACTGTTTAATAGTTTTTCGACCGTGCAGCATCGACGCCTCCTTTGTTTCTGCTGCTTGGGTGCATTCCGCCTTTTCGCCTTAACGTTTTTTTTTGTTCTTCGGATTTCATCGGTCAACAAGAAGAAAAACATGGAGCTCCGGACGCTCTGCAGATACGGAAGATGATGGCTGTCTCGAATAAATGGTTGGCGTTTCCGGGATTACTTCGCTCCCTTTCGACAACTTAATTCCCTATGCATATCTCGGTATCACGACGGAGTTCATTTTTTGCCATCTGCATGATTGTTCTCGTTTTTGCTCTTACAGAAGCGAGCGGCAATCTCTTTTTACTACGATAAAATACGGTTCTTATGGGTCTACGAGCTGAAAGAAAAAAAATCACATAGAACGAGTCACTTGGGCGACTTGATCTGTTTTTCTCTTTTTCTTCTCTTGTTTGTTCTGGTTATTGGTTTTTCCCCTCTTGTGCATGGGAAATCTGGTCGGCGGCCTGGGAGTATCGAGGCTGCGTCCATCTGGTGTTTTGATGAGCGTGTTATTTCGACTCAAAAGGGCTTCACATGGGGTTTCTACGGGGCGGGGTTGGCGAGCAAAGACAGCGGCCTTGTGTGTGTTCTGACGTATTTTGTTGGTTTTGAGCTTTGTCTATTTTGTGTTGCTATTTTTCCCGGAAACTCTTCTAGTCCGTCTTGTCTTCTCTTCGTGTTTCTTCTATTTATGTTCTTTTTTGTACGGCAAAGGCTCAAAACCCCGATACTTTTCTATGCTGCTGGAATCTGGGCAACGGAGAGGGCTTTCTGCGGAGTTGGTATCTGCTGTTATTTTGCTTTGACGAGATTCCCGTGTTGCGAACTTGGAGACAGGAGTGACTGCTACGGGGGGACGGGCATAGGAGCATCGTGCTATTTTAAACACGCATTATTTTTCATTAAGTGTATGGCCTGGTAAAAGCAACCGCTGGTCTGTCTTGATTACGGCGGCAGACTTTCTGGTGGGTGTTCATGTGTGATGCGTGTGGCCCTCTGTGATTCGCTTTGGAGATAAGGGCGGGGATGATAAACGCCAGATTGGAGTCTTGCTTGTAGCCAGTGGCCAGTGGCAGATGGAAGCGTGGTACTGTTCCACCCCCACGAGTAGGGAAGTGACACGGCATGCCGTCTCCTTTGCGGCAGATTCAAGAACGTCTGCGTAGGCCAGGTCCCATCCGAAGCTTGCGAGCGCACTCTCATGTTCACAAGCTGCCAGCGAGATGGAAAGAGAGCCAGCGTAGAGTACCCCCCGTGTTACCGTTTTTGCCATTGTATCACCGGATCCCGTGTGTATATTTCGTAATGGCTGCGACCAACTTGCTTTGCCTACGCTGAAAAGACTTTTGGGGGGAATACATACTGGCGGTATAATCCAGACACGCAGGCGCCGCCGCCACTCTGTGCTCGGCCTCGTTGGGGCTCGCCATGGTGCCCTCCGTGCAGGGGCGGGCTGCGCCGGCCGGCCGGCTGCTGCCACGGCGGGCCCGAGCGGTCACTGTCAGCGGTCGAGCCCGCGGGCCTTGATGAAGCGGTTGATCTGCTCGCGGGCCTTTTTCTCGTCGTACTCGTCGCTGCACATGTAAAAGGAGATCATCTCCTGGGTGCAGTCGATGACGGCCTCCATCTCCAGGCCGCTGTCGGCCAGCCACTTGATCAGCCACTGCATCGTGTTGTTGCGTGCTTGGTGGGCGGCGGCGGCGGCCGAAGAGGCCGCCGGTGCGCCGCCCGCACCGCCGCCGCCGCCGCCGTCCTGTTGTGGATGATGGTGGTGTTGTTGAAGCTGTTGTTGTTGTTGTAATTGTTGCTGTTGTTGCTGCTGCTGTTGCTGCAATTGTAGTTGTTGTAACTGTTGTTGTTGCTGCTGCTGCTGCTGAAGATGATGATGCTGCTGCTGCTGCTGAAGATGATGATGCTGCTGCTGCTGCTGATGCTGCTGGTGATGAAACGAGGATCCGGTGCCGTCGTCGTGGCCGCTGGCGGCAGCGGCAGCGGCAGCGGCAGCGGCGCGGGCCTGTGCCTGGGCCAAGACGGCGCCCGGCCCGGCGGCGGCGGCACTGGCGCCCACGCCTCCTCCGCCTGCGCCGCCGACACCGGTGCTACCGTTATTTGCCATGACGCCGGCCGTCATCATGGCGGTGAAGCCGGCCAGGGTGGTGGGGGTGGCGGCCATGCCCTTGTTGGGCGTGCCCGGGCCGGCGGCGCCCGGCGTGCCCGGCGTGTTGGAGCCGATGGGCGCAAACGACGACAGAGACGACAGCGTGGACGGCGACATCAAGCCGCCCATGGGCGTGGCGGCGGCGCCAGCCAGGCCGGCGCCTCCGCCGGCCACTCCGCCGACACCGCCGAGGCCGGCGCCACCGGCGCCGGCGACGCCCATGCCGGCGCCGCCGGCGGTGCTGCCGCTGCTGCCGAAAACGGCGTGGGCGCCCGGCAGCTGCAGCACGAGCACCCACATGAGGGCGGTGACGGCGACAACGTGCGGGGGATAGAGCAGGGGCAGGTCGGTCATGTAGTGGTCGTTGATGATGACCCAGGCCTGGGCGAGCTCTTCGGGGGCGAGGCCGAGCTCGGCGTGCAGGGCGTTGAGGGTGCGGTAGGGGGCGTGGACGATGAGCTGGGAGTTGAGCTCGGAGATGAGGAAGAACTCGCACTCGCCGAGGCGCGAGATGTCGAGAAAGTGCAGCTCGGCGGCCCAGAGCGACTTGGCCTCCTGCACAATGTTGCGGATGTGCTGCGGCGTCTCCTCGGTCTTGCAGGCGAGGTAGAGGGCCGTGGCGGCGAGCAGGTACGGGTTGGTGCGGCGGATCTCGACCTTGGTGTAGAGCCGCTTCAGGTAGACCTGCGCCGTCGCGAGCGCCTGCTGGCGGATCTGCAAGCGCTTGGCCAGGCGGGTGAGTTCTGGGCCGCCCGCCGCTCCCCCCCCGCCCCGGTCAGCCAGTGTTCGCCCCGGCCTGCGCCGACCGGCGTGTTGCCTGCCCATCCTGCGCACTCACGGAGATTGAAGAAGAGGTTGAGATGCCGCGGCTCGGGCAGCGGGTACATTTGCACGAGCGCGCGTTCTTCGTCGAGGCGGCGCTGGCGCATGGCCGCGAGCTGCTCCTTGGAGAACTGCCAGTACCGGCGCTGCGTCGACTCCCAGTAGTTGGCGGCCATGGTGGTGCAGGCAGGGCAGACGAAACGAGGACAGACAGACAGAGAGAGAGAGAGAGAGAGAGAGAGAGAGAGAGAGAGCGAGAGCGGAGAGATGCCGAGGAAGCAGGAGCGAGGCTGCACGGCGACGGTGACTAAGCAAGCACGTGACGCGGACCGGGCAGCCCACAACCCGGAGGGAAGGCACAACACGGCGGGCGCGTCTTGATCGGCCGCATCGGGACTTCTTCCCCCCCCTCTCCCAAGTTTCTGTGAGAAGCACCGCCACGCCAAGCCGGGCCCTGACGCCGAGCCGGATCCTGACGCCCGCCCTGCCGGGGACGATTGCGTGCTGCCGCAGTCCTGTGTGCTGTGAACCTTCTCACTGACGCACGCAGCTGCCCCTCTGGCGCTCTAATTCCCGACGGAACCGTGTGGGGCCCCCCCTCTCAGGCGGACGGAGTAAAGAGACTGCCATTGTTTTTTTCCCCATCTCTGCCAACATCCAGCGACTGCGAATCTAACTTGGCGATCTCGTCTCGCGACGCTCCGACGATCCATTTACTCACGCCATTGCTTCTGCCTCTTCCGCTGCCGACGACTCTGCGGCCTCTGCGCCTTTTTTTCCAGCTAGCTGCCGGTCTTTCTGTGCCGCCCTGGACTGGAGCTTCTCTCTCTTCCCCTTTGGTAGCCGCCGACTTGCTGCAGCCGTCTTGGGCTCCCGTGCCGCTTCCGACCTACCCCCTCCCGGCCCACCATGAGAATGAAACCGTGAACATTGCCGCCTCTTTCTGATTGACGAAAGCGCGAGACCCCGACCGATTCTTCTGTTTTAGTCCTCCCCTTCACGCTCTTCCGTTCGACTGCCATGTTTGCATTGCCATGACGACTGGCGACGACGTCTCCACGATGCGCGCCCCGGCGGCGGCGCGGCCCACGGCAGCGGCATCGGCTGGAGCTCTGGACGCTGAGCACCCGAGCCAGCGCGACCAGCGTGTGGAGGAGCTCTGGCGGCGCCTGGACCCGCAGGGCGCGCGCGAGCTCGATCTCAAGGGCCTGCAAAAGGGGCTGCGCCGGATCGACCATCGTGAGTGTTGTGTCTGTTGCTGCTGGTGATTTGGCCTGGCCTGGCCTTGATTGGATCGGATGTTTTTTGTCTTTTTTGGTCTGGCATGGACTGCATCTTTACGGGAGGAGGCCGCTGACCTGGGCTGCATCTAGCCATGAAAAACGCCGATGCGATGCTGCGGCAGATCATCCACAATGTCGACTCCAACGGCGACGGCAAGATCCAATTCGAGGGTGAGTGAGACGATGGTCTGCCGGCTGGGTCGCCTGCATGCTGACTGACGGCACAGAGTTCCGCGTCTTCGTCGAGGCCGCCGAGCGCCAGCTGCTGCTGCTGTTCCAGTCCATCGACCACGATCACGACGGGCGCCTCAATAAGGGCGAGCTGCGCTCCGCATTTCAGCGCTCTGGCCTGGCCGTGCCGACGAGCCGCCTCAACGGCTTCTTTGACGAGATCGACAGGAACCACGACGGCTACATCAGCTTTGACGAGTGGCGGTACGGTCCCTCCTCCTCCTCCTCCTTTTACTTTTCCTTCTTCCCCCCGCTGACGGCGCCAGAAACTTCCTCCTCTTTATCCCGATGCAGGACAGCCGCTCCACGCTGGAGGCTGCTTTTTCCTACTACGCGTCCATTGTCATCCTCAACGCCGAGGGCGACTCCATGGTCAGCGACGAGACGCTCGAGGGCCTAGGTACGACTGGCTCTCTTCTTCAGGCCCTGTTTGGTTCCATCTTGAAGCTTGCCCAGCCGTCCTATCCGGATCCGCCGCCGCCGCCGCCGCCGCCGCCGCCGCCGCGGGCCGCCATCGCCACGCCCGAGGCGCCGCCACGGCCGCCGCCACGGCCGCCCACCGAGTCAGAGCCCATACCGTCTCCCCCGTCACAACCCCGGCCGCCACCACCGCGGCCGCCGGACCGTCAAGAGGCGGCGGCACACTCTGCCGCCGCCGTGGACGACGCGGACGACCTGGACGACCTGGACGATGCCGACACTGGCGCCAAGCTTCAGACGGCTACAGGGACACAGGCCGAGACAGAGGGAGCACAGACTGGGATCATGCCGATAAAGTTCACACTGACGCACTACCTGCCCCATCCAGGTTATTTTGTCGCGGGCGCGCTCGCGGGCGGCATCTCGCGCACGGCCACGGCGCCGTTTGACCGGCTCAAGGTGTACCTGCTGGTCAACACGGCCTCGACGCCGACCGCGTCCATTGACGCGGCCAAGCACGGCCACCCGCTCACGGCGGTGCGGCGCGCGGGCCGGCCCATTGGCGAGGCCGTGGCGGCGCTGTACCGATCGGGCGGCCTGCGGACGTTTTTTGCAGGTGGGCTTTTTCAAACCTTGACTGTTGTTTGAGATGGACGAAGCTGACAAGCAGGCAACGGGCTCAACGTGGTCAAGATCATGCCGGAGACGGCCATCAAGGTGTGTCTCTTTTCCGGGCTCTTCTCTCTTGGGCTTCCTCTTATGGGCTTCCTCTTATGGGCTCTTCTTATTTCTGTGGCTCCCTCTCTTATTTCTTCCCTCTCTTATTTCTTGCCTCCCTCTCTTATTCTTGGGCACTGACGGGGCAGTTTGGCTCGTACGAGGCGGCCAAGCGCACGTGCGCCGTGCTGGAGGGCCACGGCGACCCGAGCAAGATCAACCCGTACTCCAAGTTTGTGGCGGGCGGAGTGGCGGGCATGATTGCGCAGTTCTTTGTGTACCCGCTGGACACGCTCAAGTTCCGGCTGCAGTGCGAGACGGTGGCCGGGGGCCCGACGGGGCGGGCGCTGATGCTGCAGACGGCGCGGCGCATGTTTGCGTCGGGCCACGGGGTGCGGGTGGCGTACCGCGGCGTGACCATGGGCCTGATCGGCATGTTCCCGTACAGCGCAATCGACATGGGCACGTTTGAGCTGCTCAAGAGCTCGTTTACGCGCTACAAGGCGCGCTACTACGGGCTGCACGAGGAGGACGCGGCGCCGGGCAACGTGGTGACGGGCATCATCGGGGCGACGTCGGGCGCGCTGGGGGCGTCGGTGGTGTACCCGCTCAACGTGCTGCGCACGCGGCTGCAGACGCAGGGCACGGCCATGCACCCGCCGACCTACACCGGCATCTGGGACGTGGCGCACCGGACGCTGGCCAACGAGGGCTGGCGCGGGCTGTACAAGGGCCTGACGCCGAACCTGCTCAAGGTGGCGCCGGCGCTGAGCATCACGTGGATGGTCTATGAGAACTCGAAAAAGGTTCTGGGGCTGCCATAAGGGGGGTTGGGGGGGGGGAGGGGAGTAAGGAGGCCGGAGGAGGCCGGAGGAGGGACCGGATGAGGCCGGGAGAGGCCGGCTGGGGTCCGGGAGAGGCCGGGAGAGGCCGGCCGGGGTCCGGGAGAGGCCGGCCGGGGTCCGGGAGCGGCCGGCGAGACTTGGGCGGGTGCGGACCGGGACTACGAAGCATCAGTGTCGCGGCGCTGGCCAGACGTGGCGATGCATAGCCTATACGTCGCAACGGACGATGCCGTGGTACGACATGTCTATGGAAGGCTTAGTAATACAGCTCGTCACGACAGGTATGACGGCAGTATGACGCGGCCTAATGCAGGCTGTCGAGCTGTCGAGCGCCCTGTATCGCCGTAGCGCCTGCGTGTAGCATCAGGCAACCGCGATTTCCTATTTGGGCGGAGACGTCCCGGCTAGGCAGCAGCAATTCGCGATTACAAGAGCAGGAGGCGCGCTGGGACCGACGAAACCGAAAGCAGAGCAATCCCATCAAGCACTACAATATCGCAACATGGACAAGGTACCTCTACTCTCAAGCAATTCGGCGCAGGCCGCAGAGCTGCCGGGCGGAGCGGGCGATGGGCAGCGGCGGCGGCGCCACACAATCCTGCGGCGGCACCTTTTTGTGGGGCTCTTTGCCGTGTGGGTGGTGGTGTACTGGCTCTGGGCGGCGCGGTGCGGAAAGGTGCGGCCGTTTTTTGCGGAAGCTGTACGTTGACACAGTGGCTAACAGAGAGCAGCCCTGGACGGTGCTGGACGGCCCGCTGCAGGGGCCGGACTGGGGGGACCGCGGCGGCGCGGCGTTTGCGGAGCCGGTGTGGGTCTTTTCGGCGCGGCTGGGCCCCGAGAGCCCGCTGGTGGTGCGGCAGAACAGCTCGCGCCACGGCCGCGAGCACGAGCACGACGGCGCGAAGCACTGGCGCTCCGTGCAGGTGCGCGGCGACGTGGTGGTGCGGCGGGCGGGCGCGGGCGCGGGCGCGGACGCGGGCGACGACGCAGCGGACGCGGCGCGCCTCGAGGTGGAGGCAGTCAAGAGCGACGAGCGCATCGGGCTGGCGGTGACCTGGGACGCAGCCAGCCAGACGCTGTCGGTGGTGACGGACGACTACCTGCACATTGACAACGAGGCCGAGCGGCACGACGGGCACGACGTCCCGGCCACGCTGGTGGTGCGCGTGACGGTGTGGGTGCCGGTGCCGGCGGCGGCGGCGGCGGCGGCGGCGGCAGCAGCAGACGCGGATGATTTCCAGCTGCGTGAGCTGGTCGTGCACACGGTGCACCTGGGCATCCAGCTGGCAGACGACCTGCGGCTGGCAGTGCGCGACGGCGTGCAGCTGGCGTCGGTCGTGGGGCCCGTGGAGGCGGCGCGGGCGCTGGGCGAGGACAAGGCAGCGGCGGCGGCGGCGGTGGCGGCGGCGGCGGCAGCCGGCAGCAGCGGCTACGACGGCGGCTACGACCTGGCCACGCCGGCAGTGCATATTGAAACGGTGTCAGGCGCCATCCGCGGGCCGTGGCCGCTGCAGGCGCGGCTCGAGGCGACGTCGGTGTCGGGCCACATTGACGTGACGGTGCTGGCACGGCAGGCGGCGGCGGCGGCGGCGGCGGCGGCGGCGGTGGCCGACGACGACGGCGGGGTGGTGGCGGAGGAGCTGGTGCTCAAGACCATGTCCGGGGCCATCCGGTGGAGCGAGCGCGTCGAGACGGTCTCGCGCCACCGCGTGCTGGTACAGTCAAAGTCGGGCGCCGTCACGGGCCGCTCCGTCGTGTTTGCGCAGGCGGCGAGCGTGCAGACCGTGTCGGGCCCGATCGACCTGGTGCTGGCGGTGTCGGCGGCGGCGGCGGCGGCGGCAGAGGCAGAGGCGGCGCAGCTGGAGACCAGTTCCGTCAGCGGGAGGACGAGGGTGCGCCTCGAGCGCGGCGGCAACGGCAGCGACGGCAGCGACGGCAGCGACGGCAGCGACGGCAACGACAACAACAAGGCGCGGCTGCAGTCACGCCACCACACCGTCAGCGGCACCATTGGCCTGGTCTACCCGGCGGCCTGGACCGGGCGCATCCACCTGCGCACGCTGTCGGGCACCGTCAGCGCCACCGGCCCCGACGTGCACGAGCAGCCCGGCCGGGGCCGGCGGCCGCCGTGGGGCCGGCGGAACACGATCGAGGCCGTCAAGGGCGGGCCGGGCGGCGGCGACTCGGACCTGGCGGCGGAGTCGACCAGCGGGAGCATCTCGGTGGCGTTTACAGCCTGAGCATCAGAGTCCTCATAATTGATATTGAATCTTTTTCATCTATACGAGGTCCTTCCGCGCGAGAACAGGGGCTCCTGCTGAGCAGCCAGCCGTACGGCTCCTCGGTGCCGGCCTCGGTCGTCACAAAGTCCCAGCCGACGATGCAGTCGGGCGCGGCAGAGTCCGGGTCGGTCTCGGGCCAATGAGCCTCTTCGGGGAAATCCATAATTCATTCGTTTAAAGATGAAGCCGATATCCCTGCCCCCAAACCACATACTGTTCTGCTCACCAACTAGAATCGGGTTCTCAAGCTGTCCTCCTCTCAGGTGAAGCTTCTCTTGCTCTGGAAAATGCACTTGATTCCTGCTTCTCGGGCGACATGGATTTGCGTACGCGCCGACCGATGGAGCGCAGCCATTCGCGCCCCCGATGACGAACCTCGGGGGCCTGGAGCAGGCGCTGCTGGCTGCAGTCTCTCGCCGCCTCGATAAGGCGGGCGATGCTGCCAACCAGAGCGAGCGTCTCCGCTTCCGGCCTGTCTGCCTCTATCAGGGCCGCCTCCAGGTACCAAACGAAGCGGTGGAAAGTTGGGCCCTGCTCCTCTTCAGGGGTAAACCCGCACTGGCCTTCTCTGAGGGCTTTGGCTATCATCTTTCTGCGCTTGTCAAAGTCGGGAAACCGACCGCTCTGGCGGGTGTAATGGCCCCAGATTTGCCAGTCCCAGTCCAGGCAGAGGGCGCTTGCAGGGCGAGGCAGCCCGTGCTTGGCGACCAGGTAGTCGGCCAGCAGAGCCTGCTCCACGCGGAACTGAACGGCGCATCTGACATCCCACTCACAGTAGCGGTCCTCTGGGCTGTATGGGAAGCTGGCTAGGCCGGTTTTGCTGCAGTGAAGCAGGGCGCCATGCAGCGGGATATTGAAGCCCGCGTTCCAGTCTCCGGGGCAAGACTGGCGGAAGAGCTCCGCCATCTCGGAAAGGCGCCGAGCGCTGCCAGTCAGCAGCTCGGATGCAGTGTTTCCGGACGCTTGGCCGTCAAAGTACGGGTTCAGCGGTGACGGATCCTCTGCCATCTTTGTCCTCTCTGAGCCCGTGTATGCACAAGTGGCCAAAGCATTCCATCGTTCCGCGTACTTGTTGGTGATAGGAACACCAGTCCTTTCCATCCCAGAGAAGCCCCATTGATGATTCTGAGCCGTGAACGTGAACGTCTGTTCGTCCCAGAGGCCGTGCTGTCGCTGTCGAAGCCCGTTCCAAATGGAGCGGCAGAACTCGTTGTATGTACTTGTCTGCTGCTCGTCTGGCTCGTCTGGTTGCAGGGATGTGCTGCTGTTGTCGGCAAACGTTGTTTGCGGGCGGTCGTCGCCTTCTCCAAGCATCGCGCTCGTGGAGGAAGAGAGAGCTTGGATCGATGAGCTCACAAACAAGGAGCTCAAGGCCCGGCTCATACTGTCTGACAGTGGCCAGGACACGGATCCGGTCACTTTCTCTGCTGCGACCATTCCCGTGACGTTGATATCTGGCTGGACCAGCCACCCACCGGAATAACAAGCCGTCGAGATCAGGGTAACGCGGGCCCCTGGCGCAAGGACCTCTTTCAACTGCCGAAGAAGGAGGAGGTCTTTGTTTTTGTTTCCGGCATCCAACAGAAACTTGCTCGGCAAGCCATGGCAGAAAAGCATCAGGATGACGTTTCCGTTGCACGTTTTTGCTGCTTCCGAGGCCGTTTTAGCCTCGTGTAGGAAACGCTCAATCATGTCTGCCGACTGAACAAACGTCACCGGCGTAAGCTCGCCACGATCGAGAAGATGCTGGCTCAAGACCACCTTGCGGGCTCCAGACGGGTTCCCATGGTAGAGGTCGCCGTACGTTTCCAGCACTGACGTGGGTCGCTGCAGACAGTTAGCGAGGCTGAGAGCAATTCCATTCATCGGGGCCACGGAGACATACTACAGCACTCAACCACACCTGACGCGCTCCCAAGCCTCTGAAGAGGTAATTAAAAGCATAAAAATCAGACAGGAACCAGCCGTCCTTGTCCGGGTGGGCGCTGTCGAGGTTTGGGCTCGCGACCGCGATGATGGTTGTATCATCAAAAATAGCTGGCGGCGTGCTTGTTGCGAAACTCATCAAGGGGTCTGCGGCGAGTGTCGACTCGCCGCCTCTGGTGAAAAGTTGGGTTTCCATAGTGGCAGAAGCCTTGTGCCAGCAGGACTGTGTAGAGGAAATGCGAAAGAAATGTGAGTTTTTTATCAACAATCTTTTGGCGTGTTCAGGTTGAGACAAAACAAGACGGTCCAGAAAAGAAGCCGAGATGATAATGGGCAGAAAATAGGGAGAGGTACTGATGAAGAACCAAACCGAGGGGACGAAAGAATAAAGTTGCTGTGAGGGGGCAGTGAGCCACCGAGTTAAGGTTCCGGAGAGAGAGAATGACGAGCTTCTGAATCTTGGTAGAAAATACAGAGTGCACTCAAACGACGCAACTTGGCCCCTGAAGGGAATACAAAAGGGTAGTTACCTCGTCATCCGGTGCGTTGGAGCTATTTAACTGCTCAGAATCACGAACCGACTGACCTGCAAATGACGCATAACTACAACCGAGCAAGCCTTCCAAGTAATACAAGCCACTATCTGGATGCTGATGTAGTTGTGTCTTGCTGCTTGTCTTCCACCATGGCCTCTGCCCGTCTCGGCCGTCCTCGCTTCCAGGGATGGATGTGCCGAGGGAGACGTACTGACCGAGTCCCAAAGATTATATGGAAAAAACCAGTGTATGTTTTTTTTTGGTTCCGCGTCTTGCATGTTTTACGAGACCACGAAGCTCAGCGGGAGATTGGGCCATCCATCCTTTGCCGGATCGCCAGCCGCCGTAGCGGCCGCGACGACCGTGTTGTCGGCCACACCGGGCAACGAGCTTGTGCGGAATGGGCCGAGCGGCTGGCATCCCAGGCTGTCCGGCCATGATGCTCGAAAAAACAAGAGTGGAAATGAGCGAGTTGATGGAGAGTGGCAAAATATTGGTCGGAATAGGCTCAGGCGAAAAGCTCAAGACTGAAGGAGCAAGAAATCGAGACTGCTCATACATACTGGTCCAACAACTTGTATCAAGTGGCATCACCTCAAATCACGCAAAGTGTACCTTTTATCAACGTACGCTTTCTTGAGGATTTTGGATGTCCAGGGAGAAAGCAGCTGCGAGGAAGCGGATGCTCCGCCGCCCTGACCGGTTCACCTTTCTCTGGTCCGAGATGCCATGGTGAGGTGAAGAGATCAAGGAGATGGTGAAGTGAGAGAAGCATAGAGAGAGAAGCATCGTGAGAAGCATCGTGAGAAGCATCGTGAGAAGCATCTTGATTTGTTGAGAAAGGAAGATGCCTTGTAGGGTTTAGCGCCGCCGCCTGCTCCGTATTACGAATGCATGGCCCGTGCGCGAGCTCCGCTAACTGTCAGTGGGCCTCCTGAACTTCCCCCGCAACAGCTCCTGATTTGCCGTTCGCTTCCACTTCCGGCCACGCAGACAGCACGATTTGCGCAAACTGCGTCTCTGCGCGTTGTTGGAATTGCATCGGAAAACAGGTCCATTGTTTCATTGCGTCTCAATCGCAGACCGGATCTCGTTGGCCCGGCGGGCTCTCCGGGCACTCCGGCCTCTTTTTTCGGGTTTCGGCGGCCGTCGACGGCTCTGCCAGCATGTCGCGCGCCAAAGTGCGCCAGAGAATCAGCTATGGTGTGTGTGTGGTGTGTGTGTGTGGTGTGTGTGTGTGTGATGTTGTGTGGTGTGTGTGTGTGGTGTGTGTGTGTGTGATGTTGTGTGGTGTGTGTGTGTGTGATGTTGTTTGGTGTGTGTGGTGTGTATCGTGTGTATGAGATGTGGTAACTGACTTGCAGTGCTCGAGGTCGACGGGCAGTCCGTCGGCCACCGGCTGGGCGTCAACGGCCTGGCCGTGGACAGCGAGAACAACATCCTGTAAGGATGGAACGGAGCGAGCAGAAGACGGCGGTGGCGGCGGCAGCAGGCTGACGGGCTAGGTACTCGGGCGGGCGCGACGGCGTGGTTTGTGCGTGGGACCTGCACCTGGACGAGGTGAAGAAGGCGTCGGTGACGGACGGCGGCGGCGGTGCTTTGGAGGGGACAGAAAAGACGACGACGACGACGCCGGCGGCGGCGGCGGCGGCCCGGGCGACATCGCGGGCGCAGACGCAGGCGCACACGCACTGGATCAACGACATTGCGCTGGCGCAGAACAAGGAAGCCCTGGTGACGGGGTCGTCGGACCTGCTGGTCAAGATCTGGCGGCCGCGGGCGGACGACAACGACGCGGAGCCGGCGGTGCTGGGGCGGCACGCGGACTATGTCAAGTGCGTGGCGAGCCCGGGGCCGGCGGCGTCATGGGTGGCGTCGGGGGGGCTGGACCGGCGGATCTGCCTGTGGGACCTGGCGGGCGGGGGCAAGACGCTGGAGATTGACGTGAGCGGCGAGGAGCAGACGGAAAAGGGCTCGGTGTACGCGCTGCAGGCCAAGGCGGGGATCCTGGCGAGCGGCGGCCCCGAGTCGACGGTGCGGCTGTGGGATCCGCGGGCGGGCGGCAAGACGATGACCAAGTTTGTCGGGCACACGGACAATGTGCGGGCGATCCGCATGAACGACGCGGGCGACCTGGTGCTGACGGCCAGCGCCGACCAGACGGTCAAGGTCTGGAGCGTCACCGCCGGCCGCTGCATGCACACGCTGACCATGCACGGCGCCAGCGTGTGGGCGCTCTACGCGGAGCGGCCGGACCTGGCCGTCTTTTACAGCGCCGACCGCGCCGGCCGCGTGGCCAAGACGGACGTGCGCCGCGCCGGCGGCGCCGCTGCCGAGGACCTGGCCGCCGACATGGACGCCGGCCTGTCCGTGGCCGTGGCCCAGGAGCACGACGGCGTCAGCAAGCTCGTCGCCGCCAACGGCTACATCTGGACGGCCACGTCGAGCTCGTCCATTAACCGGTGGCGCGACGTGGACACGACGTGGCCGAGGAGCGGCGGCGGCGGCGGCGGCGGCAGCGGTGGCGACGTCACACCCGGCATGTCGGCCGTGGAGGCGGCGGCGGCCGGCGCCATACCGGACATTCCGGCCAAGTCGGTGCTGCGCATCTCCAACACGGCGCTGTTCCCGGCACGGCGGGTGGCGGCGGCGGCGGCGGCGGCGGCCACAAACGGCGACACGCACGGCGACACGCACGGCGACGCGCACGGCAGCAGCGACAACGACGACGGCGACAACGACGACGATGACGACGACGTGGAGCCCATCTCGCGGCTGCCGGTCGAGACCATTGAGGGCAACTTTGGGCTGGTCAAGAGCCGGCTGCTCAACGATCGGCGGCGGGCGCTGACGCTGGACACGGCGGGCGAGGTGCTGCTGTGGGATCTGATGAGTGTGAGTTGTTTTTTTTCTTTCTTTCCCTCTTTTTTCTTTCTTCCCCTTTTTTCCTTTCTTTCCTTCTTTTCCCTTTCTTTCCTTCTTTTACCTTTACCCCCTTTTCCCTTTCTCATTTCCTTGTTCTTTCCCTCTCCCTCTTCCCTCTTTGCTCATCAACAGTGTACCCCCGTGCAGCGCTTCGGCAAGCGTCACCTGGAGGACGTCGAGCCCGAGGTCAACACGCTCGAGGCGGTGGCGCCGTGGTGCAGCATCGACGTCAGCTCGGGCAACCTGACGGTGATCCTGGAGTCGTACAACTGCTTCGATGCCGAGATGTACGCCGACGAGCTGGTGCTGGACAAGCCCGTCGCGTTCCGCGAAGACCAGAGGAGTACGTGTGGTTGGGGAGTGTGCAAGAGAGAGAGAGAAAGAGAGAGAGAGAGAGAGAGAGAGAGAGAGAGAGATTGCTGACAACCAGTCAACCTGGGCAAGTGGATTCTGCGCTACCTGTTTGCCGGTCTTATCGACGAGGAGATGCGCCGTGACGAGGCCGTGCGCGCCAAGCTCAATGCCGGCGTGGAGCAGCGCATCAAGGCGGCGGAGGCGGCAGCGGCAGCCGAGGCCGCCGTGGCAGCGGCGGCAGCAGCAGCAGCGGCAGCAGCAGCAGCAGCAGCAGCGGGGGGTTCCGACGAGACGGGTGCTGCGGCCGAGGCGGCGGCGGCGCTGCCGGTGCCGGTGCCGGCGACGCCGGGTCCGGTGACGCCGGCAGCGGCGAGCCAGCCGGCGGCGGAGCGCGAGGACTACTTTGCCAACGGGATCTCGGCGGTGGAGAACAAGGCGGCAACAACGACGATGCCGGCGACGCCAGCAGCCGTGGAGGAGCGTGACAAGGACAAGGAGGCCAAGGAGACGCCGCCGCCGGGGCGGGCGGCGAGCACGCCGTTTGGCAAAAAGTTCCGCATGGGCATGTCGTTTGGCAGCAAGAAGCTGGGGCGGTCGGCGTCGACGAGCTTGGCGGCGGAGGAGAAGGGGGGGGGCAACGGCGGCGGCGGCGGCACATCGGCGGGCGAGGACGCGGCGGGCGAGTCGGCAGGCGAAAAGGCAACAACAACAACAGCAACAACAACAACAACAACAACAGCAACAACAACAGCAGCAGCAGCAGCAGCAGCAGGAGCGACAACAGCAGCATCCGAAGCAGCGGTGGACGACTGCTTTGCCGGGGTGCTGCAGCGGATGCGGCGGGCGTACGAGCAGCAGGTGGCGGAGCAGCCGCAGCAGCGGGTGGCGTCGCGGATCACGCCGTGCGCGGCGGACGAGGCGCCGGACGTGCTGGCGCTGCCGGGCAGCATCAAGGTGATCATCCAGGAGGAGCTCAAGGGCGGCAGCATCGAGCTGTACCGCGGCACGGTGGGCACGTTGGGGCGGCCGCGCGACGCGGACAAGATTGAGCGGGTGGCGCCGCTGTGGCTGGGCGAGGCGCTGCTGGCCAACAGCGCGGCGCCCAAGGAGGCGGTCAAGCTGTCCTTTCTGCTGCTGCCGTACCGCGACGCGCTGCCGGGCATCAGCACGCCCGACGGCAGCAGCCGCCTCAACGCCAACCGCATGCTGCGCGTCAAGAAGATCCTGGCCTATGTGGCCGAGAAGATTGACCCGCGCGGGCCCGACGAGAGCGGCCTGCGCCCGGAGGAGTACCTGGAGCTGTACTGCAACGAGCAGGTGGGTTTTTTTTCTTTCTTTTTAATCATTCTTTCTTTTTATCATTCTTTCTTCTTCTTCTTTCATCTTTTTCTTCCTTTTTCTTCCTTTTTCTTCCTTTTTCTTCTCCCCCCGCTAATCTCGCTCATCCCAGCGCCTTCCGCATGCCATGAGCCTGGCCACGGTGCGCGCGCACATCTGGAAAAACAGCAGCGACATTCTGCTGCACTACCGGGCCAACGGCCGGCGGGAGATCCCGACGCCCCCGCCCGAGGCGCCGGCGGAGGCGGCGTGAGTACAACAAGAACAACAGCTGTATATATCATGTACATTGTATATATCAAGTACCTTGCACCACTGCATTCAGCCGCCGCCAACCAGGTTGACCACGCACTGGTAGCTGCCGAGGAAGATGGAGCCGCCGATGCTGATCCAGGTGACACGCGGGCCGATGCCGGCGAAAAAGGGCCGCACGCCGTGCTCGGCCAGCATGCGGCGCACGAGCGGCAGCAGCGGCTGGCGCTGGTCGCTGAGCATGATGCGCGTCTTGAGCACGTCGAGCGGCGTGGTGACGGCGGCGGCGACGGCGCCGGCCACGCTGCCGCAGAGGGCGCTCTCGAGGGCCGAGGGGCCTCGTTTCGGCGGTTCCGGCCCCGGCCCCGGCGTCCGGCCCCGGGCCCAGCCCCAGCCCCGGCCCCAGCCCCAGTCCCAGCCCTTGAGGGCCTCCCAGAGCGGAAACTGCACCATGGTAAAGGGCACCTCGCGCAGCACGGTGGCGCCGGCGCCGCGGTAGAGGTTGCGCAGCACGGCCGGCCCGGCCAGGATGGCGCGCAGCGCGGCCGCCGACGACGCGGCCTGGCCGGCCTGGGCGCGCTGCTTGACGACTTCGGTGGGCACGCGGACGGCGCAGGCGGCGATCTCGCCGAGCGAGGCGGCCAGCATGTGGCTGGCGGCGGCGGCGGCGGCGGCGGAGGCCGAGGCCGAGGCGGAGGTCGAGGCCGACGTCCCCGACACAAACACGGCCGCCTGCCGCTTGACGGCCTCGTAAGTAACAAAAAAGAGCGCCGCGCCCGGGGCCGAGCCGACCAGCGCGCTGCCGACGCCGCGGTAGATGCCGGAGAAGCCGCCGGCGGCGCGGAACTGGCCCGGGCCGGCTTGCAGCCGCGTCTTGAGCGTGTCGAGCGGGAACAGCGACAGGTCGACGGCCGTGCCGGCAACGGCGCCCGCCAGCAGCGCCGTGGAGAAGTCCATGGGGGGGGGGGGGGGAGGGAAGAAGGGGGAAAAAACAAGAAGTTAGGAGGAAGTTCGTCGGAAGAAGATTTTAGTGGGGCGCGTATATCCAAGACAAACGCTAAAACGGAAGGCGCTACACGACCGATTTACAACGCCCAAAAGAGCATCCCTTCTCGCAATGCACAAAAGAAGAGCTTCTCTCTCATGATGCACCCCGTGCTGCACCGCACCGCGCAGCCCATCTCGACGCTCGAGTTCCTCGATGCGCTGCGCGCCGCCGCGCCGCCGCGCTTCCCCCATGCCTTTGCCACCGGGCACAAGCGCGTAGGTGAGTCAGTCCGGCTCGAGCTGTGGGACACCTCTCTCTCCCCCTGACAGACTGGACCCCCTGACTGACTGACTCCCCTGACATCCCAGGCCTGGCCGTGTCGGGTGGCGTTGACTCGATGGCGCTGGCGTACCTGTGCTCGCAGGTGCGGCGGGCGGACCCGTGGTTCCGCATCGCCGACGCGCCCGTGGGCGGCTTCCAGGGCGTCGTGGTGGACCACGGCCTGCGGGAGGGCAGCGCGGCCGAGGCGGCGGCGGTGGTGGCGGCGCTGGGGAAGATGGACATTCGCGCGCGGGCGTGGCGGCTGCGGTGGCCGGGGGCCGAGAAAGGGAGCGGCAGCGGCGGAAGTGGCGGCGCGGTGGAAACGCTGGCGCGGCGGCTGCGGTACCGCGAGCTGGGCCAGCGGCTGGCGCACGGCAACATTGTGTCGCTGCTGCTGGCGCACCACGAGGACGACCAGTACGAGACGGTGCTGGTGCGGCTGCTGTCGGGCTACGGGCTGCACGGCGGCCTGCGCGCGCTGCGCGGCATGCGCGCCGCCGGCGACATTCCCGAGTGCGCCGGCCTCTACAACGTGCACCAGAGCGGCTTTGGCGACGACCAGCGCCGCGTCCAGCCGTACGTGCGCCTGCAGCCGCCGCGGGCCGTGCGCCGCCGCATCAAGCGCGCGCTGGGGGCGGCGGCGGCGGCGGAGCGGGCGGGGGCGGAGGCGGGGGCGGAGACAAAACGGCCGGCCAAGACCACATGGCTGGCCGAGACCACGTGGCCGGCCGAGACAAAATGGCCGGCCGACGCCGACGCCGACGCCGACGACCTCGCCCTCGAAACCGAAGACCTGGGCATCTACGTGTACCGGCCGCTGCTGGCGTTTGCCAAGGAGCGGCTGGTGGCGACGTGCGAGGCGCACAACGTGCCCTGGTTCGAGGACCACACCAACAGCGACCCCGGGCTGACGCTGCGCAACGCCGTGCGGCACCTGGCGCGGCACCACCGGCTGCCGCGCGCGCTGCAGAAGCCGGCGGTGCTGCGGCTGGCCGCGCGCTGCCAGGCCACGGCCGCGCAGCAGGAGGCCGAGGCGCGGCGCTGGGCGGGGGGGATGGTTGTGCGCTTTACGGCGAATACGGGGACGCTGCTGGTGCGAGCGGAGCAAGCGAAGCGGGCGAGGCGAGAGCAGCGAGCGAGGCAGGACCAGCGAGAGAAGCCAGAGCGAGCGAAGCGAGCGAGGCCAGACCAGGGAGCGAAGCCAGACCAGCGAGCGAGGCACGACCAGCGAGAGAAGCCAGAGCGAGCGAAGAGAGGACCACGGCAGAAACGGCAAACTCTGCGACAGAGACGAGACCGAGACCGAATCCGGGACCTGCCACTCTCCCGCCCCCGGCCCTTCTTCTCCCCCCGCACCTCGCCGGCCTACGCGGCCGCCTCGCACGCCCGGCGCCACACACACCGGCGCACCGTTGCCGCGCTGGCCGTGCAGAGCCTGCTGGGCCTGGTGTCGCCCGAGAAGCAGCTGACGCCGGTGTCGCAGCTGCAGGGCGCCGTCGACGCGCTGTTCCCGGCGCTGGCCGTCCGGGGCCGGGGTCTGAATCCAGGGCCGAGTCCGGGGCCGCCGGCCTTTTGCATCTGCGGCGTGCACTTCATCCCCGGCGCCGACAACCTCTGGCTCCTGGCGCGCGCGCCGCACGCGAGCTCGGCGCCGCCGCCGTCTCTGCGCGTGCCGGCCAGGTCGCTGCTGCACCGCTGGCACCAGCCGGCGTCCGCCTGGGCCTGGCCCCCCTGGAGCACCTGGCAGCTCTTTGACGGCCGCTTCTGGGTGCGCGTGCGCAACCGCCTGCCCGTCGCCGTGCTGGTCCGTCCCTTTGCGCCCGCCCACGCCAAGCCCTTCCGCGTCGCCTTGCCGCCCCCGGTCGCCGCCACCCTCGCCGCCCTGCTGCACCGCCACGCACCCGCCAAGGTCCGCTACACGCTGCCCGCGCTCTACGTTGCCGGCGACATCGACTGGGCCCTGCGCGGGGAGCCCTACTGGCCCGCCGAGCTGGCCTCGACCCCTCCGTCTGCGCCCTCTTCCTCCTCCCCTCCCGATCAGCGCTTGGGCTGCTTCCTGTGGGAGCGCGAGCGGCGCCAGGACGACGCCGCCCCCCGCCTGGTGGCGCTGCCCACGCTGGGCGTGCACCTGCCCGGCCTCGAGCACTGGGTGCAGTGGGAGGTGCGCTACCGCAAGGTCGACACGGCGATGCTGGAGGGCAGGCTGTAGGTCACGTGGGAAGTGGGGCCTGATCGCCTTCCGCTCCCTGATATCGTCATTGACTACATTTCTCTCCACGTTCTCTCAACCTCACCTGCACACCATGCACAACGCCACGAGGACCGCGCGCCCGGTGCTGGCGCTCGGCATTTTTACCCTGGCTGTGTTGCTGCTGCTCCGCCTCGTTGCGCCCGGCCGCAGCCGCTGGCCGTCGTTGTGTGTCTCGACGCTCGACGAGAGCCGCCTCCGGCCTCGGCCGGAGAGCTCCTGGTACCCGCCGCGGGCGTGGCCGATCAACAACCTGTCGGCGGCGCTGGACCCGGCGGCGACGGGTGTCTACGGCTTTTGGTTTGACGGCTCGGAGCTGCCAGGCGGCGGCGGCGGCGGCGGCAACAACAGCAACAACAGCAACAACAGCAACAACAGCGGTGAGGACGGCAACGACTACCCCTACGGCACCTACAACTGGTGCAACATGCCGCACGTGCGCCGGACCGAGTACGCCGTGCCGCCGGGCCGGCGCCTGGCCTACGTCGAGGTGTTGATGCGCCACCACAAGCGCACGCCCTATGCGGCCAACGGCTTCCCGGCCGAGCCGGCCTGGGACTGCGGCGACGCGCGGCTGCACGTGTTTGCCGAGTATGGCGGCGGCGGCGGCAACAGTGGCGGCGGCAACAACAGCGACGAAGCAGGGCCGGCCGCGGCCGCGTCTGCCTACTTGCGGCCGTTCCGCAGCGCGCTCAACCCGTTTGCCGGCGCCGGCACCGGCACCGGCACCGGCACCGGCACCGGCACCGGCCTGCACGGCTCCTGCCAGTTCCCGCAGCTGACGGCGGGCGGGCTGGCCGACGCCTGGCAGCACGGCCGCGACATGCAGGGCGTCTACGGCGGGCTGCTGGGCGTTCTGCCGGATGCCGACGCGGACGCCGCCGGCTGGAACGCCGCCGTGGCCGTGCGCGTCACCAACAGCGCGCTGACCAGCCAGACGGCCGCCATGGTGCTGGGCGGCCTGGGCGCGCCGGCAGACCCGGCGCCGGCGCTGGCCGTCGAGCCGCCGGGCATCGACGCGCTGGAGCCGCAGTACGCGTGCGCGGCGGCGGCGGAGCTGTTTGCGGCGATGACGGAGGCGACGGCGGACGATGCCGGGGATGACGCCGCGGGACGACGCCGGGGACGACGCCGAGGCCGGCGCCGAGGCCGGCGCCTGGCCCGCCCACCTGGCGGCCCTCGCGCCCCTCTTTGCGCAGCTCGACGCCGCCGCCGGCGTGCCGCCGCACGACGCCGCCTTCCACGCCAGCGTCGACCACTACTACGACAACCTGGCCGCCCGCCGCTGCCACGGCCGCCCGGCGCCCGGCGGCCTCGCGCGCGCCGCCGCCGACGCCGTCTTCCGCGTCGGCCAGTGGGAGTACAGCCGCCTGTACCGCGACGACGCGCGCTCGCTGGCCGCCAGCATCGGCGCCTGGGGCGTCTAGCTCGGCACGCTGGCCGCACACCTGCGGGCGGCGGCCGCCGCCGCCGCGACGGGCGGCGACCCCGGCCCGCGCTTCCGCCTCAACGTCGGCCACGACGGCAGCGTCAGCCGCCTGCTCTCACTGCTGCAGGCCGACGACATGGTCTGGCCGGGCATGGGCAGCGAGGTGGTCTTTGAGCTGTGGGAGGGCACCGCGCCGGCGCCAGACGCAAACCCGGAGCCGGCGCCAGAGCCGGAGTCGGAGCACCGCTTCGCCGTGCGCGTCCTCTTTGGCGGCCGCGTGCTGCGCTCGTCGCACCCCGGCCTCGGCGCCCTCGACCTCGTCCCGCTGCCCGCGCTGCTGCGCTACATTGACGGCCTCGTCGGGCCCGGCGCCGCCGCCCTGCCGGCCAAGTGCAACGGCAGCGTGCCGCTGGGTCTGAACACGGAACCTTGGCACGATCTTTACGCATAACGCGCACACACACACACACACACACACACACACATAACGCATATATGAAATCGATTGTCACTACGAGTACTGTCCATCCTTTGCTACCTCCCCCCCCCTCCTACCGCCGCCGCTGCTGCGGCTGGCTGCCAAACGGCCGCCGGCCGCCCAGCGGCTTCTTGTCACGGCGCATGCCGGCAGCCAGCGTCAGGTCGACGCGCGGCGGCGTGGTAAAGCCAAAGCTGCGGGCGACCTGGGCGAGATCGAGCTTGTGCACGTCAAAGACAGAGCGCAGGCTGTGGCTGGCATAGGCG
This sequence comes from Graphilbum cf. rectangulosporium, assembly GCA_019925645.1. Lineage (NCBI taxonomy): Eukaryota > Fungi > Ascomycota > Sordariomycetes > Ophiostomatales > Ophiostomataceae > Graphilbum > Graphilbum cf. rectangulosporium. The sequence goes on from JADHKI010000025.1 coordinate 37,599, forward strand.
TGTAGATAGGCGCGGTAGCCGTCCTTGGCGCTCTGGTGCAGGTAGTAGTTCTGCGCCAGCAGCTTCTCCAGCTGCGCCTGCACGTTGCGCACCTTGCCGGCCGGGAAGTCGTACTCGACCACGGGCACGCGCGCCTCGCGCAGATAGGCCAGGAAGCCGACCTCGCTCGGCAGCAGAAAGAGCAGCGACTTGCCGCGGCCGTCGGCGCCGCGGGCGGTGCGGCCGACGCGGTGCACGTAGGCGCGGCCGTCGTCGGGCGGGTCAAACTGCACGATCCAGTCGACGGCCGGGATGTCGAGCCCGCGCGCGGCCACGTCGGTGCACAGCAGGATGCCGTGATCGGCGTTGCAGAACTCGAAAAAGGTGCTGGTGCGCTTGGCCTGCTTCTGCTTGCCGTGCAGGTCCAGCACGCCGCCCAGGTCGATGTAGCGCAGCAGGTCGGCGTGGTACTTGACGCTGTTGCACGAGCTGAAAAAGACAATCACCTTTTTCTTGCCGGCCATGCGCTTGAGAAAGGACCACAGCAGCAGGAAGCGGTCCTGCGACGCGCACACGACGTAGCCCTGCTCCAGGCCGGCCACGGTGCTGAAGCGCTGCTGCTCGTCCACGTTGAGGTACAGCGGCTGCGGCCCCAGCGACACCTTGGCCAGGTCGTCAATCTTTTGCGTCTGCGTCGCCGAGAAGAGCATCGTCTGCCGCTTCTTGGGCAGGATCTGCACAATCTTGCGCAGCTCGTCCTCGAACCCCACCTCCAGGATCCGGTCCGCCTCGTCCACCACCAGCGACCGCAGGTGCTTGAACACGAACCCGGGCGTGTTCATCAGGTGGTCCATCAGCCGCCCCGGCGTCGCCACCAGCAGGTTGACGCCCTTGGCCAGCTTGTCCGCCTCCGCCCGCCGGTTCGCGCCCCCCATCACGATGCCCGACGTCTGCGAGTGGTGCGCCATCAGCTCCTGCGCCACGCCCCAGATCTGCAGCGCCAGCTCCCGCGTCGGCGTCACCACAATCACCCCCACCCCGTTGCGCGGCTTGAACTTGAGCGCCGACAGCATCTCCACCGCCGGGATCAGAAACGCCAGCGTCTTGCCCGACCCCGTCTTCGCCGCCCCCAGCAGGTCCTTGCCCGCCAGCAGCGGCGGCAGCGCCCGCCGCTGGATCTCCGTCATCGTCGTGAACCCCATGTCTGCCAGTCCCTTTTGCGTCCGCTCCGACAGCGCCAGATCCGAAAACTTTTCCGGCAACGGCTCCGCCCCGTCCGCCGCCGGCGGCAGCGCCAGATGTGCCGTCTCGTCGTCGTCGCCGTCGTCGTTATCGTCTGCCGCCAGAGCGTTGTCGTCGCCATCGTCCTCGCCGGCATCCTCGCCTTTGCTGTCGCTGCCCTTGTCCTGACCCTCGTCCTTGCCCTCGCCCTCGCCCTCGCCCTCGTCATCGCCCTCGCCCTGGCTGTCTTGCGCTTTCGCGGGCTCCGCTACTTTCTCTTCCTCGTCGTCGTCGGCCTCCTCCTCCTCCACCCGCTTGTGTTTTCGCACCCGCTTCTTCTTCGTCTCGCCCTCCGACGCCGCCAGTCTCGCCTTCTTCAGCGCCTTCCGCTCCGCCGCGTCGTCCGCCGGCCTGTCCGCCTTGGCCCAATGAGCCTCCTTCAGCTTTCGTTTCCGGCCGAGCTTGTCGTCCATTGTGCGATCGGTAAGACAAGACGGGACAATGGGATGTGGTTGTTCGATGGCTTGTCTGCGGAAAGTTCAGTAGGAAAAAACTTCGCCCGTGCTCGGCATGATAAAAAAAAAGTTTTAGTGGGGCCTCTTATCAGGATAACCATTTTTCCGTCATGCACGGTCCCACTGTTTTTAGCGTTCTTTGGTGCCTAGGCACCTTCCTCAAAGTCTCCCTTGCTCTTGCCTATCTTGTCTCTCATGGCACACACTCTTGCCTGTCTTTTCTCTCATGCCACCACGGTCAGACGAAATGGCAGAACCTACGACAACAAATTCCGTGGATATGGCTGCCCGGCCAGGTGAACCGGCAGAGCAGTCCACGGCCATCGACCCGGATGCCCGACGGCCAGACGAAACGGTAGAGCAATACTCGAAGCGGATTTTGGCAACCCTTCGCGAGGTACGTCGTGGAGTGAAAGAGGTGCGTCGTTTAAAGGAAGAGGAGCGTGTCTAAAGGAAGAAGAGCGTCGTCTAAAGGAAGAGGAACGCCGGCTAAAGGAAGAGGAACGCCGCGCACGGCTGCAGGCAGATCTTGAAGTCAAATGCGCAATCGAGTCTGAGTGCCAAAAAGCGAGCCTCATCCGCAAGCTTCAGGAAGACCTGCAAAAACAAAGAGATCAATCTGACGGTGGGTTTCTCTATTCATCTTCTTTTGACTCCCCGTTCCGGTTTCCTTGTTTCTTCGTGTGTGCCGATGCGTTGGCTAACCAGCTGTAGCCCAATCCCTCTCCGCATATCTGGCCCAAGTGTCTCGTCTCCAGAAGCACGCCCTCCGACTGATCCCGCACCCTTTTCGGCCTCCACTGCAGGAAGAGCAGCTGCAGCTGCCCCCCCCCTCCCTGAATCCTCCCAAAGAAGCATTCCGATCCACGTGCAAAGATCGTCTGTCTTGGACAGCCACGGAGCCGCTCCGTCGACCAGCTCGCAGCCGACGACTTCTGGCCACACAAACATTGAGAAAAAGTTCTATCCTTTGCGCCTCTGTCGCTGGGGCGAGTTCGAAGATGAGGTGCAGCGCAATGTATTTGCGCGTATATACAGTGCCTTGGGCCAACAGCATCCGGCCGATCGTGGCCTCCCGTCCCGCGCTGCGGTTCAGGTGGGCGAAGACGTGCTTCTCGAGAACCTGCCTTTGGCGGCGCTACACCAGGAAGGCGCCCTGAACGCGGCACGAACGCATGGCTTTCTCAAAGCGGTGCTGCTGGCCCCCGCGTCCCGTATTCTCAACGAGTACCTGAAAGTCAGCACCGTCCGCCCGCAGCGCAAGGTTTTCTTTGACACGGACGTCCAGTCCGTCGTGGGCGTGCATGCTGCTTCTCTGCTCAGTGCGGCGTCTTCTTCTCCTTTGACGGATGGTCCTGGGAATCCCGACGGCGCCGGCAACCCACGAACCCCGCCGAGTGCGAGCAGCAGCAACCAGCGGAAAAAGGTCATGCCTGATTGCCTCGTTCTTTGTATGGACGCAAACGCGCAGCCCTATTCTCCCGTCCAGCTTGTGGCGTCGGCCGAGCACAAGGCGCTGCATGCACTTCGGGCGGACGCCGTGGCCGGCATCCTCAAAGGTCCTCTGGCCGAGGACCAGCTGGTCCGGCTAGCGCGGGACACCTCGGCACGCCACAGCAGGGCCAAGGCCAAACAGAAGCAGGCCGCGGCAACCAGCGGACAGGCTGCATCAGCATCGGCTCCACAACCCGGCCGGCAGGAACCTCTGTCCCGCGCCACATCCAAGACACGAAGAGTCAACAAGCTGGTCTACCTGAGCTATGCGCTCGCTCAAACGTACCATTATATGCTGCTGGCCGGCACCGAGTTTGGCTATCTCGCATCGGGCGAAGTTCTCATATTCCTGCGCATCCCGGAAGACGACGCCACGGTCTTGTACTACCACGCCTCTCTCTTTCCCGCCTCCCATGCACTTACAGACGCCGACAACGCCACCGACAACGCCGACACAATAGAACTCCAGGGCCTGACACATGCGCCCTATCCCGCACCAGGCGATCCCGTCAGTGCAGAAGAGCTGGCGAAACTTCCGGTTGCCCAGATGGCTAGCTTCTGCGAATACGCAAGACACTCTCAACGCCGATCGACGGCCTGGGTTGTCGAGCAAATCAGCAAGCTTGCCCCGTTCCCCGAGTTGCCGCCGGGCGTTGCCGCCCAGTACAGCCAAATACCACCCTCACAACTTGGCAGGCGGAGGCGAGACGACGGCGATGGCGGCGATGGCGGCGATGGCGGCGATGGCGATGGCGATGACGACGACGACGACGACGGTAATGACAACGGCGGCGATGTCGGTATACCGTCGCATAGCCACACACAGACGACAGCGCCTTTACAAGACCGCAGATCGGCCGGCCCAGCTTCCAACACCAACCCCGCAGATGAAGCCGTGGTTCAGGACATCTCGACCACGTTTTTATCTACCGTATACGACTTGCAAACACTGCCGCGGCCCTCGTACAAAGTCGAGCCGCCGGCACTGCCGTACTGCACCCATGCTTGCCTCCTTGGCCTCGTGCAAAGCGGACCTCTAGACCCCAAGTGCCCAAATGTTCATCATCACCGAGCGGCCACCACCGCCACCGCCGGCGGAAGCACCCTGGATCTGCACCCGCTGACGCTGTTCGAGCTAGCTCGACGGATCCGTGACCAGCTTTACGACACGCCCGAGGTAAACTGCGAATTCTCACGTTCGCACCGCGGCGCCATTGGCTATCCGTTCAAGCTTGTCCTCACCGGCTTTGGCTATACGATTGTTGGCAAGGCTGTGCGGGAGGAGCACCGGCACCGCCTGGTACGCGAGTCGAAAATCTATCAGAGCCTGCTCCCGCTGCAGGGCGTTGTCATTCCTGTCCACCTCGGGCTGATCCGTCTTCACGTTGGCTACCCGGTGCTGAGCGAGTTTTTACAACTGCCCTACATGATGCTCCTGTCCTATGCGGGAAACTCCATGCTGTACTCGCTGCAGGAGGAGGAGGATGAGGAGGCCGAGGAAGAGAAGATGAAGGACCAGGCTGTGATCCACGATCGCACGGAAGCGGCACGCACCATGCGCGAGCTGCAGCGCTGGGGTTTCCAAGACAATGACAATAACGCGAGCAATTTCCGTTGGTGCTCCGAAACCGAGCGTGCCATGCGCATCGACTTTGACCGTGCCTACCTGGTGGCGCCGTCGCCGCATCTACAGCCACGTGTGCCGCTGGCAGACCACGACAAGACACAACAAGCCGACGACGGCCCTTTGCAGAAGCGCCAAAAGGTGAATTGAGGGACCTGTCGTGCATAGCACCGAGATGCATTTTACTGCACCGCACCCCACAATCATACACGGACGCAACCACATCAGCCGTGCGATGCGGGCAAGCTGTGGACAGCGAGGGCAGCAGTGGTCAGGGAGAGAACCTCGGAAGTCTTCCAGATGCAGAAACTCTTTTACGATCCCCGGGTGTAATTTTACGAATCCGGATGAGTGTATCCTATAACGAACCTGTATGATTACAATGATCACGATTGTATGATATGACTACGATAGTATGATATATTGACTACGATTGACCAACGACGCGGCAAAGTAATGGTTCGGAAGATGCTCGTACAATTGGGGGCCTTCAGTTGTTTTCTCGGCACCTTTACGTGGAACACATCCGTCCGCTCTCTATACCAGTAAATGCCCGCTTACGTCTTGTTCCAGTTGCTTTGGTTCCAGTCCTAACAGATACCACTCGGCCGCGTTTTGTAATGAAATATCATTTCCCGCCATCCAAGGCGCCTGCATGCTCATTGTATCGCCGGTAGCCAGCGTGTCCTCATTGCACCTGAACCCAGTCTAAGAGAAAACAAATGGTTGGAAAATGCTCCAAAGTATAAAGACCAAAAGAACAACCCAACGCAAAGAATAAACGAACAGTCCAACGCAAAGAATAAACGAACAGCCCAACGCAAAGGACAAGACGCGAATGAATCCGCAAGGCCTACGCCCAGCTCAGGGCAACGCTTCGGGCGCCGGCTGCTCGTGCTTGGCGGTCGACCCCTTGCCGCGCCAAGTGCTCACGGCGTCGATGCCGGCCGGGTAGCGCACCTCCTCGGTGCCGTAGGCCCGGGGAGTCAGCTTGATCAGCGTGTGCAGCGGCACGTTCATCCACGGGCTCTTCTCCTGGTCCTTCTTCATAAAGTAGGCGTAGATGCAGCGCAGCACGGCCTGGTGCGTGACAATGAGAATGTCCTCGGACCGCTCGAGCTCCATGATGATGGGCTCGAGCCGGATCACGACATCGCGGTACGACTCGCCGCCGCGGTAGCGGTAGTTGTACTTGTCCTCGTCGCGCGCGCGGAAGTCGTCGGGGAAGGTGTCCTTGATCTGCTGGTACGTGTAGCCGTCACACACGCCCGAGTCGAGCTCGTCGAGCGCCTTCCACTGCAGCTGGTTGTAGTCTTTGGGCAGGTGGCGCGCCGTGGAAATGGTGCGCTTCAGCGTCGACGTCCACACCGTGAGTGGCCGGTCATCCTGGGTCACGTCAGCTGTCTGTCCCCGAGACGCCATGGGGCCCTGTCCGAGACGCCATGGGCCCCTGTCCGAGACGCTCTTAGGCCACTTACACCGACAGACTTGCGCACGAGATCGGGCAGCTTGATCGCGTACTGCTCCCCGCGGGGCGACAGATCAGAGTCGCCGCCGATGCGGCCGGACAGGTTGTACATGGACTCGCCGTGCTGAAATTGTAAATGTCAGGGATATGTACAAACAAAGAGCCCAAGCCGGGGGGGGGCAAAAAAGCTCACCCTCGACAGCCACACGGACCGTGGGCGGATGTGTAGGTTCATGAGGTAGTAGACGATGCGGCTCTGCAGGTAGTCCTTGATGTGGCTGATGATGACGCGGCTGCCGACGTCCATGATCTTGAGGTAGGTCAGGTCGGCCTCGTCGCCGTCCTCGTCAATGGTCTTGTAGACCTTTTCGTAGTTGCGGATGCGGTTGCGGAAGTCGAGGGCGGCCTGCTCGGGGTCTTGGCCCTTGTAGTCCGGGCTCGTGGTCTTAACGTCGCGGATGTTGGCCATGATCAGGTCCTCATCGTCGCATTTGCTCTCGACAAAGATCACCTCGATGCCGGCCGCCTCGCAGGTCTCGAGCACCCACTGCCGGCGGGCCTTGGTCGAGTTGGTGGCGTCCAGGATGCCGACAACGCCGCCCCCCCGGAACCACTGCAGCATGTCGGCCACGGCCGCATCGGCAGCCGCGCGGCGCATGCGCTCGCCCTCGGCATTGTTAGTGTCGAAGAAGTCGGCCGTGGGCTGGGCGGCATCTTTCCGGCGGTAGTTGCCGACATTGAAGGTCTGGGCCGGGATGGACAGCCACTGGAGGTAGCGCTGGGCTGGTGATGGTGGCTGTCAGTAGGGCGTTTGAGAAAAGAGAGGCAAGGCCTGTGAAGACACACCTTTCTGGGCAATGTAGCTCTTGCCGCGAGCCGGCAGGCCCACCATCACCACACACACCTTGAGATCCTCCACCTGGACGCCCAGGCCGTTTGTGTATCGTGCCATTGTCCTCGGTGCGGTGTTTCCGTGCGCATGCAAAAAGAGGCTCTATTCTTGCAAGTCACGAATCAACCTTTCCCAGGAGAACGGTCAGGGGTGAGAGAGAGAGGGGGAGAGAGGAGAGCGAGAGAGAGCGAGAGAGAGCGAGAGAGAGCGAGAGAGAGCGAGAGAGCGAGAGAGAGATAGAGAGAGAGAGAGAGCGGATCGTGAAGCACTTGGTGGAGCTACGTCGTAAAAAGGGTGGGTGGCTCAAGCTTCAGGTTTGTGCGGGTGATGTCGGGTGTAAAATAGCTGGGAAATAAGGGAGCTAATAGGCCTTGCAAAGGCACTGCGTAATGGCAGCAACAACAATCGTGTAATCAAAGGTAGAGCTGAAGAAGGGGGGGGGGGGGGGGCAACTCGACTCGAGGCTGCGCAGAGAAGAGAGGAAGAAAACGTGATCAGTCAGGGCCGTCGGCTTCGGGTAAGGGAAGTTATAGATAGCGGGGAACTCGGGTGGTGCTGATAACAAGGCAGAAAAAAGGGTTCACGGGAACAAGACAGAGCTGGCCCCCCGAGAAGACAAGAGGCTGGGTCGAGGAGGAGGGAAAACGGGCGGCAGATAAGAAGGAGAAGCAAGCAGGAGAGAAATCACGAGACGGGGATGACGGAGAGCCGACAGCGCAGGGAACAAGGGAAGGAGCAGACCGCCGGCAGAGACCAGCGCGGCCAGCGCGCTAAGTCCGCTGACAGCCTGCGCTACACCGCGCAAGAGCCGAGCTTAAGGGCATCGCTGCGAAGCGATCGTCATCCCCAGAATCGCGACCCCCGCATCTGCTTTTCTCTTTTGGGGCTCTTTTCTGGCTTTCTCTTCTACTTGCCTCTCTTCTTGATTTCTTGTTCCTTTTCTATTCCTTTTCTATTCCTTTTCTATTCCTTTTCTATTCTTCCTCTCTTCTTCTCTTCCGCTCTTCTACCCTTCTTCCTCTCTTCTCTTCTTGTCTATCTCCCCTTGACGGCCCGCCTCCCCCCCTGCTCCTGTGACTCCTGGAGACATGCAAATATTGGCAGGTGACGCGCAGAAAATGCAAAATGGGGCCATGCCCGCAGACAGCAAAGAAAAAGAAACGGCAATACGGCCATCTGGGCTGCAGCCAAGGCCGGCTCCGGGGAGCCAACCCCGCCACCTATCTTCCCCGGGATCAGAACAACGCGTGATCCAGGAGCGTTCCTTACCGGTGTGGCCTGTTCTCGGAGACTAGCACGCACGTGACAGTATCAGCACTATAAGTATCGGCACCCAGAACGCCATGGGTGTAGCCAGTACGTCGTTGTGATCTACTTGGGCTTGTTCTTCTCACTCGCAAGTCGGGGCCGTGGACAAGTCAAGTGTCAGCGATTCGACAGTCGAGCCTGTCAAGAGCGACTGTCAAGAGCGACTGGCACAGCCAAAGGATCGAAAGTGATCGCGGCAGTCTACGAGGACAAAAGGCGGCAGTTCAACACGATAAGCAGCCATGACAAGTGCACCCCACCTGCTCGAGCTTCAGCAATCCTATACGAGAGAAGCCTGGAAGATGCCGGTCGATCCATTGCCTCGTTGGGCTCCCGATCCGTCGAGACTACTGCATGGCTAGTGGCCTTCCCATGGCGATGGTTGGGACAGCGGTAGGGCTGAGCTGGCGTGTCTCGACCCTATCCTTCGTCCCTCTCTGCCTCGCTCCGGTGAGCGCCGGGCATGTGAAACGAAAGGGACTCCCGCCGGCCGGACCGGGAATTGGGCTTCCCGATTCGAGTGCCTACCGGCTGCGTGCACTCTGATTGGTCCATCTGTACCTGTCCAGATACATAGCCGCAGTGGGAATTTTCCAGCTATACTCTGTACGGTAAAAGGGCCGGCCTGGTTGTGGCTAAAAACAAGGCCGGATCCGCTTGAGATCGAAAGCCGAGGCTCCTTTCGCATCTACTCCGTCAAAGGAGCAAATAAGTCGGGTTTTAGTTACAGAGGGCAGCCTAACAACATGCAGCTACCGGGTGAAGGCTCCGCGTCCCTATTTAAGGGCCCTCGCTCCTTCCCGGCTGGTCTTACGTGGCGGTGATAGTGCCGGAATAGCGGACATTGCCAGCTGTCTTCTCTGTGCTTCCTATCTGCTCGCCTCCAGCATCTCCCTAAAATGACCTCTGCGGTGGTTCCGGCCGCTCCGGCCGCTCCGGCCGCTCCGGCGGCGACCGGCAACAACAAGAACCCCCTCGACTTCATGGACCGACTCTCCGAGTCTGTGTACATTTACCGGCCGAGCCCGGCCGGCAGGGCACAGCCACCACCGCCGGCCGCCGTGCCGGGCCAGCCGCCGGCGCCGCCGAAGCTGATTCTCTTCAACTCGTGGATGGACGCGCGGCCTGTGCACATTGCCAAGTACGTGTCTGCCTACATTGCCGACAGCGCCCGCCTCACGCCCAGCGGCGCGCCGCCGCCGCCGATCCTGCTGGTCCGGTCCTTTCAGCGGCTCATTTTCTCGGAAGAGGCGGCGGCCCGGTCGGTGCAGCCGGCCGTGACGGTGCTGCGGGAGATTCTGGGCGACGACCTCATCGACGGCGGCAGCGGCAGCGGCAGCGGCAGCGAGATCCCGCTGCTGGTGCACGTCTGCTCCAACGGCGGCATCACTATGCTCAGCTACCTGCACCGGGCGCTGGAGGCGCTGCGCGACCCGGCCCACCCCGAGCGGCGCTTCTGCCTGCCGCGGCACGTCACCGTGCTGGACTCGTGCCCGGCGCGCTTCCTGTACTCGCGCTCGATCAAGGCCTTTGCGCTGGCGCTGGCGCGCAAGCCGCTCGTGGTGCGCGTGCTCGGCGTGGCCATGCTGCACCTCTTCCTGTCGACGGCCGTGCTCGCCTGGCGGATCAACAAGTGGTGGCTCCGCGGCGTGCGCACCGTGCCGCCGCCGGGGCCCAACAGCGTGGCCCTGACGCTGCCCTTTGCCGAGACCATCCACCAGGACCTGGTCTGGGACCTGCACAACGACCGCACCGGCCCCAACCGCCACGAGCTCCGCCGCGTCTACATCTACTCCCGCGAGGACAAGCTGGTCGAGGCCTTCGAGGTCGAGGCCCACGCCGCCGACGCCCAGGCCCACGGCTTCCTCGTGCTGCCGCTGGAGCTGTTTGTCGGCAGCGAGCATGTGGCGCACGCGCGCGCCGACGCCGAGCGGTACTGGAACATTGTCCACCGCACGTGGCAGGGGTAGCAGCCGTATTTTTATGCTTCTTCACGAACCTTTAGACCTACACCTTTTACGAAACTTTAGACCTACAACCTCGAACCTTTAGACCTACAACTAGACATAAAGACAAGTGAGGCGCAGCGCACAGCACGTGATCAGAGCTCGCGGGCCAATCAGGAGCCGCCGCCGCGCTAGCGCCACGCCGCCGCCCCCCGGATCTCCCGTTGTCTCAGCCTGCAAAGGAACGCCCTCATCTCTCTCTCCTTGCACACACCATTGCAACCGATCTGCCTGCTTCGCCATCGCTCCCGACTCCCATCGCGCGCCCTCCCCTCATCTTGTCCACGGAGCGGCGCACATATCGTTTTTGTCTGGACCACTGCCGCCATGGCCAACCCCAACGCCCTCTTCCTGCTCGCCGACCACATCAAGCTGTCGCTGCTCGAGCGCCAGCGGTCCCAGGCGCTCGACGTCCAGGGCGGCGCCAACGGCAGCGACGCCCACGACGGCCACATTGCGCGGTCGCTGGACCAGTTCCGCGACGGCCTGGCGGCGCTGCGGCGCGAGCAGGAGCGCCTCGAGGGCGAAAATGCACCGTGAGTGGGGGAAGGATGAAAAGCGAGAGAGAGAGAGAGGGAGAGAGAGGGAGAGGGGGAGGGTGAGAGAGAGGGAGAGAGAGGGAGAGAGAGGGAGAGAGAGAGAGGGAGAGAGAGAGAGATACACACACAGAGCTGACCGGACAGGAAAGCGCTGCTGATTGCGGATGCGCTGCCGGCGCTGCAGAAGCAGCTGGACGGCCTGACGGCGCAGTTCCAGGACGGCGGCGCGGCGGCGGCGGCGGCGGCGGCGGCGGCCAAACCCAAGACGGTGCGCTTCCAGGACCCCAAGAACAAGCCGCTGCCGCTGGCGCCGGGCGAGCGGCTGCTGCCGGGCGAGAGCAGGAGGAGCGGCAGCGGCGGCAGCGGCAGCATGAACAATGGCAGCAACGTCGACCTCGAGGCCCAGCGCGCCGGCCTGTTTGGGCAGCCGTACCGCGACGACCCCGACGAAGCCGAGGCCGAGGCCGCCGCCGCCGCCGCCGCCGCCCAGGCCGAGCGCAGCGGCCTCGACAACCGGCAGCTGCACCAGATGCACGCGCGCATCATGGCCGACCAGGACGCGCAGCTCGACGCGCTCGGCGCCAGCATCAGCCGCCAGCGCGAGCTCAGCATGCAGATCGGCGACGAGCTCGACAGCCACGTCGCCATGCTCGAACAGTCCGAGCAGCTCGTCGACCGCCACCAGACCCGCCTCGACCGCGCCCGCCGCCAGGTCGGCCACCTCGCCCGCTCCGCCGGCGGCGACTGCCGCCAGATGACCGCCATCATCGTCCTCATCGTCTTCCTCGTCCTGCTCATCGCCGTCCTCAAGTGATCCCAGAGGCCGTCACACTACACTGCGACCTTCCTTGTTCCGTTCCGCTCGGCCGGAACCGTCTGCATGGCCCGGCGTTTGAGGTGCTTCTTCTGTATTGCCTGCTCTGCACATACCTGTCTTATTTCGTCTTGCCTGCTTCCCCCTGGGAGGCCTAATTTCCGCGTCTGGGTTTCTGTTTTTAATGCCTGGGGCTTCGTTTTTAATGCCTGGGGCTTCGTTTTCAATGCCTGGGGCTTCTCCTTATTCAGCGTCTATTACACTACCACTGCTTCGCTTTGGCTGCCTAGGCAGGACTTACAGTTCTTTGCTTGGCATCTAGCTAATAGCAGGCTGTCTCCAGTGGCCATCCTCAGGCAAGAGGAGAGTCTCCGCCCTTGAAGCAAAAGTTCTATACGGTAAAGAAAGAGAGCTGGCCAGGTCACAAGGCGTTTGGCTGCCAAAAAAGACCTCGTAGTAACCCAGCGCATCCCCCCCAATTCCACCCCCAAGACTGAACATCGCTTCTTCAGCACTCGCAAAATCCCATAATACTACCGCAGAAACAGAACCAGACAGAGGCGAGACCCTGCAGTCAGACGCCGAGGGCAGACAGATTGTTCAGTTTCGCGGCATTGCCGCCCTCGCATCATCCCCCAGAGTCCTGTCAAACTCCAGCAATCTTCCCCCTCGCCCTCCGCTCACCGGATAATGTCTCCTTCCTTCTGAATCCCCTCCATGTCCTCGAGAATGTCACTTCCGCCAAGCATCCCCGTTCCGCCCGTGACCGGCTTGTCGTCCGAGGGCCACAGCTCGTAGAATTTGATGCTTTCGTCGCTGGAGATAATGGCGACACAGCCCTCCTTGAGCGTCCGGCCCTGCTCGCGCTGCGTCTTGTTGGCCAGCGCATGCCTCCCCTTGTAGTAGGGCCCCCTGGCGCACGAGATGCCGTACAGGGCCCGGTGCTTACCCTCCCATGGAATGGCCGCCACCTGCTTGCAGTCGGGCCACGAGTAGACGGCAATGCGGATCGCGTGGCCCGGGTGGGCAAACCCAAACGTCGCCGCAATCTCGCGCCGCGTCGGGCTCCAGACGAGGCTTGTCACCTGCGAGGACACAAAGATCGTCGCCAGGGCGGCGCCCGTCGCCGTGTGGAAGAAGTGGATGCACTTGTCGTTGGAGCCGCCTCCTGTGGCAACGAGGCCCTCCTGCCACGGACAAAACGCAATGGCCTTGACCGCGGCACCGTGGTCCCACCGCCAATTCTCCATGCCGGGGCTGATGACGCGCACGTTGAGGTCACTATGCCGGGCGCGTTCCCGGACCTGGCTCCCACTGGGCAGAACGACTCTGAGCCGGCTGCCCGTGTCGCTGATGAGGTCTTGACCCTTTGTCCTTGTCCGCACACCGCCGTCGTGCTCGTCCTCGCCCGGGAAGGCGTCGGAGGCGTGGAAGAAGCAGCACTGGTTGTCATTGCCGCCCGTGGCAAAGGACTGCCCGTTGAGCGACCAGGAGAGGCCACAGATTTGCTGATAGTGCACCGAGATGCGAGCCACCAGGGTCAGCTCGCCTCTCCAGTTGTCACACTCGGCTTCCCATGTGCTGGGCCACTCGACAACGTAGCACATGACGTTCCCCACGTCGTCGCCGACTAAAAGGTCCTCCGTCTTGACCAGCCGACTGGGGCGGTGCGGGTTCTTGGACGGGCGCATCGTGTATGTCGGCCGCCAGCTGAGACAAGAAATGGGAGCTGACTCTTGGACGATCATCCGCGACACGCCTGCCTCGTACATGGACAGAAACCCCAGCATCCCGTTTGATCGCCCAAACGCCAGAATGCTCTTTCCGCCCTGCGTAGACGAGAAAGCGAGCGCCGTCAGCCACGTGCTGTTGGTATTGCTGCCGTTGAGCAGCTTTGCGCCTCCGTCTTCGGACCAGCGATAGAGCAAGTCACCCAGACCCACGGCAATGGTCTCGCATGACGCTGAATAGGCCAAGGCAGAGCAGTAGAAGTCGTCTCGAAGATTGGGCGCAGAGAGAATCCTGCATTCCAAGCCACATCAGTCCCACCCCATCGACAAGACATATCAGGCATTATTTCCAGACAGCAGCGGCTGAAACTCACCGTAAAGGCCGCAATGGCGGCTTTTCTTTATTCTTGGAAGACTCTTTGTCTTGTGTCAGCAATGTAGATGGAAATGGTGTGAAGCACTTTGCTTTTCTCAAAGACCTACCAGCATTCGACTCTTCCGCCACCCACTGCGTCCCATCCCACGACGTTTTCTTCTGCCGAGTGCGCCGCGACGCCTTTTCGGCAAGGGCCATGCGGATGTTCTTAGAAGGGCTGCATGGGAGAATCCGGGAGGCCAGATCGATATCGAGAGCCATGGCTAGACGCCCCTTGTGCTTGCCCTCGTCGCTGCCCGGGTCCGTGCTGTGCAGGAAGCGTGAGGTAAAAAACGGTGCATTGGTGCCGCTCTGGATGAAACGGCCGTGGCCATCCTCAATGGCACCCGTGGGCAGAGGCACGACTCTCCGTGGCCAGGCAGAGGCGCTGCCGGGACGATGGCTGGAAACGGAGTCGAGGTCGCTATTAAGGTCAACTGCACCTAGAGTCGTCGTGGCTCGCATCAGAGGCGATGGTCCTGCCGTCGGCGCCGTGGACTGGGGGCTCTGCTCGCCGCTCGGAGTAGCTGTTACAGGCTGAAATCGTGAAGGGCCTGTTGTAAACACATCTTCCGTGGCTCCGCTGTGGCGTAGAATCTTTTCCGCGGGCGTCAGCTCATCGGCAGACCTGGTGAGTCGGAACTTGTCAACAAGAGGCAGGCGAAAGTGTTTGCCCTCTCGGAGATGTACAAATCGATCGGGGTGGTACAGCGAGGGCGGCGCACTGCTCGGGCATGGAAGGACAGAATCGGAACCGTGGCGCTGGGGTGAGCGTCTTGGCGGTGGAATCGAGAAGAAGGCCGAGGGCAGTCTCGAGTGCAGAGCGCTGTGAGAGAAACGAGACAGGCCGGGAGGGGTCTGCAGCTTTGCCCTGCCGAAGCCAATAATCTGTTTTCTCGGTGTCTGGGGCACAGAGGCGTCAGGGACGTCGTCGTTTTGCTGCTGCTTTCTCGAGGACTCTGGCCCGTTGCCGTCGAGGTAGTAAGCGTCGGTAGAGAATGAACGGCCCGCCGAGCGTTTATCGGGCGTGGAGGACTTAGAGCCGTAGCCGGAGTCGCATGGAGACAGCAGGTATATGGTACCAGGAGCAGGCCTCGGCGGCCATTTTGCGGATGCTGCCGTTTCACAGAGTGAAGTATCCAGTGTGGGAGCGTCCATGGTCTGGTTAAATCATGCCGATGAGATGCCGTAGCCAGCAGATGAAGACGACAGAGGTTGGGGGAGAGCAAGAAGAGAAGGCCTTTTTGGGGCAGGTCACTACTCAAGAGATGAAGAGTTCAATTGCGTCGAAACTCGATCCAAGTCAGCTCTGAGGGAAACATCCGATAGGATAAGGGAAAATAGGACTCCTACCAGCACTTGGAGACGGGATATATGCTGCGTTAGTCCGTATGCTCTCCCATGCGTCTCATAGAATATATTGGGCTATAGAATAAAATATGTGCCGAGTTCTCTGAGCAAGATTCTGTGAGTGGACGCTGGATGTTGCGGCGCTGAGCGACGTAAGGATATAAAGGCCGAGATGGGCGATGCCTTGGCGATATGCAGCCAGAATGAAGAAAACGACGAGAAAGACCAATAAAAGGCTCTCCAGGGAAGGTCTAGCAGCTAAGTATATTGAGTAGGGCCTCCATTGTGGCAGAGGACTGGGAAAGCAGAAGGAAGTGGAGAAGGAGAGTTTCAAGTTGAAGGGAGAACGATGGGTGCACTGATTGGCATTTGGAGCTTTGCACAACCGGAAAGAACGGCCCAGTGAATAGGTCCCTTCCTCAATGGGAGCTGCTAGGCTTGGGATGTTCACGAGGCGAGGTGGAGACGGAGGGAGTGCAGTTTGGAAGGTGCTACCAGGTCAAGGAAGGTACGGTCCGGCTGAAAAACTAAAGCACAATACAACATTAACAGCGGTTTTTCAGAAGCATTTTTAGCAGTACAGACGGCTCTTATTGAACCAGAAGGTGCCACGGTTCTTCCAGAGGGCAAAAGGGCAAACAAGGACTTGAGAGACGTAAGGAAAACGGCGGTAGAAACCAAGCAGATAAACATTGAGCAGCTTTCAGGCCAGCTTCTACCAGCGCGCTTGCCCATGCACACTTCTTAAGGTGATGAGATCCCGAGCTTGCCCTCATCACAGCTGCCTGAAAACCAGGTGAGGTTGAAGTCAAGGCTGTCGTGAAAGCTGTCGTGTAAGTCAGATATCACGTGATCTTGCACGTGAGCGGTGTTAGAGTGACGTAATGTCACAACGTTCCCTCCAAATTGGCCGCACGACCACCAACCCACCTTGACACACCGACGGCTTCAGAGCCAGCCCAACATGGCGAGCGTGCGTACAACTGCGGCACCCTTCTGGAGAGGCTTTGCGCTGACCGTACCATGCAGCATGGCGTACCGCGAGGCCCAGCGACGCGCACCGATGAGCAGAAGCGCGTCGACTCGGAACGGATACAAAAGTATCGCGAACTCGAAGACCAGCTTCGCAAGAGCGTGAGCCGCGGGCCCATTCGTATCTGATGTCTGCCCTTTTTTCTGACTTGGATAGAGCGGATACGGCGTTGATGTGTTCCAGCTGACCACCCGTCTGCTACGGCTCAACCCCGAATACTACACGGTCTGGAACGTCCGGCGGCGCTGCCTCATCACCGAGATCCTGTCGAAAAGACCAACAGGGACTACCCAGATGGATGCTAGCAAAGACAGCACGCAGCCGCACGCGGCAGTATCGTCCTCGCCGACCTCGGCTGCGGCCCTGCCCAGCTCAGCATCCGCATCGGCTGGGGCTGGCGCCGTCTCGGCACGCTCCTCGGACGGCGACGACGACGGCGGCAAGGAGGCCACGGCAGAGGCAGACACGACCGTTCTCAAGGACGAGCTTCAGTTTACCATTCCCTTGCTGCTGGAGTTTCCCAAGTGCTACTGGATCTGGAGTTACCGCCTGTGGGTGCTGCAGCAGGCGGTGGAGCGCCTCAGCATCCCGACGGCTCGGCGCATCTGGGAGGACGAGCTGGCGCTGGACTCGATGCTGCTGACCAAGGACCGCCGTAACTTCCACGCCTGGGGGTACCGCCGTCAGGTGGTGGAGCAGCTGGAGAGCGAGGCGCTGGCCACGGGTGCCCCGACAAGCCTCGTCGAGCCCGAGTTTGCCTACACGACCAAGATGATCCACATGGACCTGTCCAACTTCTCGGCGTGGCACAACCGGAGCAAGCTGATCCCGAGGCTGCTGGAGGAGAGGAAGGCGGACGCCTTTGCCAGAAAAAAGTTTCTAGACGAGGGTACGGTCTGGCATTTTTTTTCTCCTTTTCTTTTTCTCCTTTTCTTTTTCTCCTTCTCCTTCATTCTCTTTCTTTTTCTTCTCTTTCTTTCTTTCTCTTTCTCTTTCTCTTTTTCATTCTCTTTCCCGTTCTCGTTCTCTTTTTCTCTTCTGACCACTGACTGTCTAGAGCTCGGCATCATCCGCGAGGCATTGAATGTGGGCCCGGAGGACCAGTCGCTGTGGTTCTATCACCAGTTCCTCATGTTCAATCTGACCGACTACATTGGCCGCCCGTCCATCACGCCGCACTTTACCTTTGAGGAGCGCATGACGTACGCACTGCGCGAAGTCGACGACATCAAGGACCTCCTGCTGGACTACGGCGACGTCAAGTGGATCTACGAGGCGCTGCTGGAGTACACCATTGCCATTGCGAAGCTGAACGAGCGGCCGCTGGTGGAAAACGAGTGCGAAGATGCCAAGATGTGGCTGGTGAAACTGCGCAAGCTGGATCCCATGCGCAATGGCCGGTGGGACGACATGGAGGTCGAGCACATCCAGGGGCGGCGGCCGTCATTTGCACGGGCGTCTCCGTTATGACGGCGTGCTGTTCAGATGCCAGTCTTTACACGGTAGAACGGTAGATGACACGTAAATGATAGTGTTTTTATCTTGGCAGATCTGGATGATAGAGGCAAACACTCACGGCATCAAGAAGAAGCTATGATCAGCGACAGACGCAGTAGGGACAAATCGACCGAGTATCATGCATTGCTCCCTGTTTCCTACATGTTTCCACCCAAGCAAGTCATGAGAACCCATGATTCGAAAGCTGCGATAATGACAGGAACCAAAAAAACAAGACCACAGAAATCCACGGATCACAGAATCGGCAACAACACCTGCTTTTGATATGTCTGAGGGTATATCTTTTCCCAGCCTGTCCTTGCTCCCCATTTTTTTCCCTTTGCACTTGGAAATTCAACCTAGGCGTGGTCTCCCTGACCCGGCGCAGCGCCGCCCTGCTGCTGTTGGGCCAGTGCCTGGTACCAGAGCGCAACGTATGCCTGGTAGCCGCCATCTGGAGATCTCGTTAGCACCTGAAACGACACCCGAGGCAAAGCACAAGACAAAACATATACACTTACATGGCGCGTAGGGGTCCTCGCTGGGATCCGTGCTGCCGCTGCCGGCCTGGCCGGGCATACCCGGAGGGGCACCACCGCCGCCCCGGCCAGCACCGCCGCCGCCGCCGCCGCCGCCGCCGCCGCCGTAGCTTGGCTGGCTGTCGTAGTCGCGCTGGTAGCCGCCGCGACCGCCGCCGCGACCGCCGCCTCCACCATAGCCGCCGCCGCCGCCGTTCTTTTGCCGCACAGCCTCGACCTTTTCTTCAATGGCCTGCTTGGCCATCTCAATGGCCTCACGGCTGCCAATGAGCCCGATCTCGCGCTCGTTCTCGTTGGCGCCGGCTGTCTGCGAGACGTTGATTTTGCATCCGGTCTGGTTCTGCATCTCGCGGATGGTCTCGCCGCCCTTGCCGATGATCATGCCGACGGCCTCGGACGGCACGAAGATGGAGTCGTTGATGCGCTCGCCGCCGCCAAAGCCGCCACCCATGCCGCCACCAAACCCGCCGCCGCCCTGCTGCCGGAACGGCGGACCACCACCGCCACCGCCGCCGCCGCCGCCGCCGCCGCCGCCGCCAGTGCGCGTGTCGCTGTCGACAATCTCCATGATCAGCTCCTTGGCGTGGTTCGTGGCGGCGCGGCCGCCGATCAGGTTCACCGGGCGCAGGCCGTTGACACTCTTAGTCTCGCCGACAATGTTGACGTGGCATCCGCTGCGCTCCTGCAGGTCGCGAATGGTCTCGCCGCCGCGGCCAATGATCAGGCCCACCGTGCGGTCGGGCACCATGATCTGGATGCACTCTTCCCCCTCTTTCAGGGTCGCCTGGGCGGCCGCAGCCGCGCCCGCCGCGCCACCACCGCCGTAGCCAGCAGGTCCACCGCCGCCGCCGCCGCCGCCGACGGCGTTTTCCTCGACGATGCGGTAGATGGCGGCAATGGCCTCGGCGCGCCGGGGTGCCGGGCCGGTGATCTTACACTGGCGCGTTTCGTCCGTCGGGTTGGCCGAGGCCAGGAACTGCACACGGCAGGCGCTGTCCGCCTCGACGCGGCGGAGGTTCTCGCCCTGCCGGCCAATGATCAGTCCCACCAGGTTGGACTGGATCTCAATGACCTCGACGTTGTCGTCACGCGCATGGGGGGGCGGCGACGCGCGGTGCCGTCCTGCCGCGCCGCCACGCGGCGAAAAGGATCCGCTGTTGCGTTCCCGGTCGCGGTCGCGGCCGCGGTGCGCAGGCGAGTAGGGCTTCTCCCGGTCCTGGCCGTAGTCGCGGTCTCGGCGCTCGTCCCGGTAGGGGTTGTGGCCCTCGCGGTACGTGTCGCCACCGCGTGTCGGCGCCGGCGAGCGAGACCGAGAGCTGCGGTACCGCCGCGAGACGTCTGGCTGCTGCTGCTGCTGCTGCTGCTGCTGCTGCTGCTGCTGCTGCTGCTGCTGTTTCTGCTGGGAAACACCGGGGGGTGCTGGCGAGGCGTAGGTCACGGGCCGGTCGTAAGGCATGATGCCGTTCTGAGCCGCGTGCGCCTTGGCACGGGCAATGGCGTCCTGGATGTTAAAGTTTCCAGAGGTTGTCGGCTGGACGGCCGCGCTCAGGTCGAGGCTGCCGCTCGTTGTGGGCTGCGGCATGGCATAGCCGGTGCCCGGTGCCGACGCTGCCGGCGGTGCATATCCTGGAGCCCCTTGGGGCGGAGTTGACGTAGAGCCGGATTTCTGGGCGGCTGTGTCATGACGGCAGAAAAAGAAGAGCATGCATGGTCAGATTCAGACAATCAAAAAAAAGTAAAGAGGGGCGAGAAAGGGACGTCGTTCAAGGAAGGAGTAAAATCAGAGAGGCAGCAGCAATACGGAGCTAACAACACCGACTCTCATCGACAGTCAAGAATGTTGCAAACAAGTCATTAAAAAGAGCGTTGGGGCATCCACAACTGCCTGCTAGGGGCTGACACAAGACAAAACACAGTTTTATGTTACATCACCAAATTAGGCAGTGCATTCGTTGACTTACCGAGAGTCGCCAGAATGGACTCGAGATTGGACCTGTCTGCCATTTTTGCGTGCAGAGAAACGTTTCTTCTTCTTTTTTTTCCCGAAAGGCTGATGTCAAGTTGCGGGCTGCTTTGTGAGCGAAAGGCGAGCCTATATATGTATCACGCAGCTCGAGGAATTCAAATTGCGAGCGCGGCAACAAGGTATTGCTATCTTCCTTGTCTTGCGCAAAAAAGATGTCCTAGTCTCTTTCTCTTGCTTCAAAGGTCCGAAAATAAATGCTGGCTTTGTGCTTCTTTCGTAGCCACAGATGCCAAGGCTGCCGATGTAGCAGGACAAAGCAGGGGGGGGGGGGGGAAAGAAAGTGAGAACAAAGTCAGGGTCGCAAAGTTGGTTGTGAGAGGCTCCCAGACAGGCAAGAAAGAGGCCAGTGTTTGATTTCCAGACACGTCACAGCGACAGCGATTCAAAAAGGGTTGGATCCGTGCTGGCAGCACATCTATATTCGTCTCTGGATCTCCCCAAGAATCTCTCTTGTTTGCTCTCTCTCTCTGTTCTTACAGCGTGCGCGAGGGAGCAGAAGCACAGCACACGATTTCACACAAAAAAACGGTGCCACTGTTCAGGTGGAGAAGACGCACAGGCCCCTGGAGCCGATTTCTAGGCAGTCACTTCGTTCTTGTTGCCGGGGCAAAGAGCGACAAATGGAGTAAAAAATAAAGAGGGAAAGAAGAGGAGAGGAGGCGGACAAGAACAAGAGACAGTCCGGCGTCAGCACATCCGGCACGCAGTGATGTGTTTTTCAGCAGTAAGCTACACGCAGTCCGCAAGGCACACGTAGTAAGCGCACGTTGGTTATCACACAGAGCAGCAGATGTACTTTTTTGTCTCTTCTTGCGAATGGGAAGCAATATTGCGAAGTTGGTTCCCGTAAAAAGCTATATCGCCATGCAGCCCAGACTGTGTGTGCGCTTGTCCAGAGAGAGAAAAAGAGCCCCAAAAGAGAAGAGACGACAAAGGATAAGAAGGAAAGGAACGTAAAAAATGTTACGGAAACAAGGGCGGCAAGAGAGAAAAGGTGGTGAATACGGCAGAAGAGGAGTCGTCTCGGCGAGGGAGCACAAAGCGCGCAATTTGCCGTTCCAGCCACGGAAAATCCTGCACAGGAATTAGTTTTTTCCGCTTCCACGAGGCGCCAAACCGCTTCCCGCCGTCGCAATCACGTGATCTCCCCGCGCCCTTCTTTTACGGGGGTTGTCGTTGAGGATAGCAGAACCAGACCTGGAGCCGAGACGGGTAGAAGAGCATGGCTTCGTTGATGGGGAATGCGCGGTACTCCCGGCTGCTGTCGTGGTCTGCGGCCGAAGGGGGCTCTCTGCACGAAAACGTCGAAATATACTCGGACCAAGTGACCAAAGTATCGCTGCGGGTACTGCAAACAGACGCCGCCGAAGCCGAGATAGCTCCAAGTGAAGCTGGGCGCAGCCTGAGGGCGGGGGATGCCGTTGTGGTGTGCCCGCTGTCCACGTCGCTGTCCTATCTCAACGTTCTCACGGGCGGCCGACCGTTTGTGGCCACGCCGAGAGACGAGGCAGCGCAGACAGAAGGAGACACGGCGCCGTCTGGAGTGGCACTGCCACGCCCGCTGCTGCCGCTGTCGCCGCTGGCCGAGTCCTACACGTTTCCGGCCGCGTTTGTCAGCCAGACGCCTCCGCACGTGCTGGGCCGCTTCTTCCTGGTCCAGCAGTATCTCCTGGGCGCGGCGTCCTACTGGTTTCCCTACATTGCCACCTTGCCGCAGCCGGAACACATTTACTCCTGGACGCTGCCGGCCGCGTGGCCGCAGGGGGGCAGCAAATACGGCGGCAGCGAGCCGGACGACGGCCGGCCGGGCGGCGCTCTGGCATGGCTGGCCGGCACCAATGCCGAAAAGGGCGCCGCAGACATGCGGCAGCAGGTGGAGCGCGAGTATCCGCAGGCCCGCCGCCTGCTGAAGAGGCTGGGGTACCGGCCGTACCGTAGCTTCTCGCGGCTGCTGTACAGCTGGGCGCACTGCATCTTTACCAGCCGCAGCTTCCGGCCGTCGCTGGTGCTGAGCCAAGACGTCCAGCGGGCGCTCAAGGCAGCAACAGGAGCAGAGGCCGCGGTGGCGGAGCTGCCGCGGCTGCCCGACGACTGCGCCATGGACGACTTCTCCCTCCTGCTGCCCGTGCTGGACCTGGCGAACCACGACCCCCGCGCGGCCGTGGCCTGGGAGACGTCCGGTACGGCGCGGCCCGTTGGGGCTCCCGCAGCGGCGGCTGTGACGTTTTGCACGGGGCAGCCGTATGGGCCCGGCGCGCAGATTTTCAACAACTACGGCATGAAGACCAACAGCGAGCTGCTCCTGGGCTACGGCTTCATCCTGCCGCCTACGGCCGGCCTGCACAACGACTATGTGCACCTGCGGCCGGCCAGCCAGCAGGGCCGGCACGACGATGCCGACGATGACGACGATGAAGACGACGATGACGATGACGAAGAGGAAGAGGAAGAGGAGGATGCCGATGGCGAGAGCGCCAAGGATCCACCACGGCCGCAGGACTTTTTGCTGTCCCTGAGGCCCATGACAGACCCCAGTTCCGTGGTCGGCCGATCGCGGCAGTGGGCGAAACACGGCTCGGCGGCGGTGGCGTCAGCACCGGCACCGGCCGGCCAAGGCAGCGGGCTCGAGCTGTTTGAAGATGCCCTGCTGTGGGACTTGTGCGTACGGCTGTCCGAGGCGGGCTCGTCTAGCGGGGCTGCGGATGTCTCTTCGCTCAGGCAGCAGTTTGCTTCGCTCGCCAACATGGCGCCCGCGGAAAAGAGTCGCCTGCTGGAGTCGGTGCTGGCCCCGCCGGCAGGGGCCTTGGCAGACGAGGCAGCGAGGTGTGGCTTGAAGAGGCAGGTCCGGGCCATGCTGCGGGTCAAGGTAACGCAAGACTATGCACGTCTCTTGGAAACGGATGCCTTTCTGGAAGAGGAAGAGGACGATGGGGGCGGAGACAGCGGCCGTGATAGTAGCCGCCTGCAAAGTCCAGACTTTGGCATCGTACAACTCGCAAAGCAGTACCGAGAGCAGTACTGGGCAGTGCTGCAGCACGCATTGCAGGCGTTGAAAGCGGAAACTGAAGGCAGCGGAAGCTCAGAAGGCAATAAAGCGGAGGCTGAAGGCAGCGGAAGGCATTGAAAGCGGAAGCTAATGCAAGAGTATAGGACAAAGGCATTGCTTTTCCCTACCGTTCCTTTAGCATTGTTCACTTCTTCCCCGCACTCTTTGAAAAGGTACAAATTGATCAGCCACATAACAGCCGTGAAGTCAAACTGTTGCTCGCGGTATTTTCTGACGTGAGCTGCGGCGGCGGTTGCAAAACGGCTTTTGGCAGAGGAGCAGTGTTGGTTGTAGAATGAGCCTTGTTTCCGCTTACGGCAAGTTGCCGTGTCTGTTGGGTGCAGCGCTTATTGAAAGGGATACAAACACAAAGAAACGGCAAACGTGCCTGGGCTTTTGTTTTGGGAACTGAAAGCGGCGCTGGCAACGGCGCTCTGCCGGTGTTGGCAACAACATGATCTGCTCCTCGCTCAACCCGCAATCCGCTGGCAATCAGTTGGTGGTGGCACGATACTAAAAACACGGTGGCTTCGCCATGCTGACTGTGCCAGCCGAGGGGCAGCAAGCCTGGCGCAGCATCTGTTTGCGGGGCCTAGTTGCGGCTGGCGCTCTGGGACGCCAAACAAAGAGGGTCTCATGCAGGCAAGTCGAGGCCAGCTCAAAGCAGGAACGCGGCTCTGCGCATGCCCGATTAGGCAACTGCCCAGGCAATTCGATTTTGGCAGTATACAATAGGTATCTTACAGATTACGAGCAGAAAACGATCCGCGCAAGACACGATCCGGGCATTAACGATCCGAGCAATAACGATCCGAGCAATAACGGCCCGAGCAATAACGGCCCGAGCAAGGAACGAGCCCGAGTGCAGCGTGACGGGGCAAGAGCCGGAAGAAACGGCTGTCACAGGTGCTTCCCGCCCTCCTCTCTGCATGGCATGACCTCGTCGTGTGATGCTTGACCATGCCGATTCCCTGATAACCATCTGCCTCGTGGCCAGCCGGCACTAAGATAAGCAAAGGTTGGGCGATTATTCCCCGTATCCTGTTGCGGACAATCGAGGGTTCTTCCGGAAGCCGCCCCGCTTGGTACTCGGGATTTCGCCACGGCGGATCACCGTCACGACAAAAATACCTGGCAGACGAGATCCAGGTACTTGGCAGGCCCGCTGCGTCTCCCGCGCAGACGGCGTCGTTCAGGATGTTCCTCCATCTCGATCCTCTTACCAGGGCAGGTCGCGCCGGATCCGCCGAGGCGGGCAAATTGCCCCCCTTCAAAGAGCGCCGGCCGGCCTCTTTACCATTGTCAGTGGCTTTCTCTTTGTTACCCGTCCCCTTATATGTAAAGCTGTTGGCCTCGACTCTCGCGTCTTTGGCTCGCAATTTCGACCACCCGTCGTGTATGCAGTATTTCCACCTCCTACCGGGCCTTTTATCAGACTTTTAATCTCACTACGGCCGATTAAAGACAACCAAACGCAGTGCACAAACGCAGTGCACCCACACCTGCGGAAGAACAAGACAAAAGCAAGCAGAGAGACACCAAGGAAAAAGCAAAAGAAACGCAGGCATTGAGGCTTTGTGCTGTGTCTCCGTGGCACGATTTGCTCGACTCCCCAGCCCATTGGCCCAGCCCCACAGCCGCCCCTCTCTTTCCACCAATAGGCCAGCCGTGACAACACGACAACACGACGCCACCCTCGACGTAGCTTACAGCGCACGACGCCACTAACACAGCTCTGCCAACGCCACAGACACCCAAAGCCTTGTTTATCGGGACCTCGACACCGCAGTTTGTACAGCGTGTCCAGCTCGGCTTCTTCATCTAGGGCTCTGTCGGGTTGAACCGTCGTGCTTTTTTTGCTCTTGCCAATTTGGGGTTTTCACCGTCAAATCACCCCCCCCCCCCCTTCCCCCTTCCCCCTTCCCCCTTCTCAGCGCTGCTATCCCTGAAACACCAATAGCTTCGCTACCACATCAACAAAGCCCAAGCTCCCTCCCCGCAATCTCGATCCACTCAGGAGGCGAGCTCCTCTTACTTATTTGCCCCTGGACGTCGTTTCCCCGAGCTTTTTCTGTCTCGACCTTTTTCTCTGTTCCTCTCTTTGTTCATCTTCCATCCATCCTCCGTCTTCATCTACTCCAGCATGGCACAACCAATACCTTCCTACTCCGTGTCCGGCCGCGGATCACATGCATCGACGGGCAGCTCCAGTTCCAGTTCCAGCTCCGGCTCCGGCTCCGGCTTCGCCTGTGGCGCCAGCATAATAAACCAGCACTGGGTCGCCATGACGATCATCGAGGACGACGACCTGATGTTTGGGGGCAAGCCGCTGTCCACCTGGTACGAGGAAGACCGCCGGCGCCACAGTCTGGGCGAAGAGAGCCCGCTATCGCCAGTGTGTTCGTCGTTGGACGACGGAGAGCCGCATCGTGGAAGGCAGCGGGTAAGCATGCGTGCTCTTGGTTTCGGCTGTTTTGTCTTGTGCAGCACACTACTCTGTATTCTGTCTTGTCCAGCACTGCTTGTCTTGTCCAGCACAGCACACCCGCTCACACACAGCTAGGTCCGCCAACCATACCAGAAAGCGGCGCCAAAACATGCATCGCCAAAGCGTGTGAAAAAGGCCGGCGGCGACGAGAACGAAGCGCTCGAGAAGCGGCATTGACGGAGCAAAATCCAAATCAGAAAAGGGCAAAACAACAACCGGTCAAGCCGGGCCCGGCCCGAATTCGTCCTTGTTGCCAACTCTCACCGTTGGTGCCATGACGATATCCTCGGAGCTCTCACCGTTGGTGCCATGACGATATCCCTCGGAGCCGCGGAATCCAGAGCCGAATGGTGCACACGATGGCCAGGCGCTGCTTGTTGCCTGACCCGGCTGGCCTCGTCTTAGCCCGTCGTTGGGTGAGGCTGCTGCCTGAGGCGGCATGCACACAGCCAAGAATGCGGCGCTCCATTCACTTTACTCAATCTGATTGGCCGGGATGGGCGGGAGAGGGGCCTTGATCGCCCATTTTGTGTCCCCGGGACGGTTTGCCGTCAGCATCCGTGGGGCCAGTGCACACGATTTGTGCATACAGGAATCTCGAGAGGGTGTGTTCCTGCCTGCCTGGACGGCTGGCAGACGAATCCACCTGGGGTCCTACAATCCGTGGTCCTATAGGGGCCATGGGATTCCGGCGCGCGAGCCTCACAGCAAGACCAGGCCGCAATGCGCATCTCTGACTGGTTGTTGTGTCCGGATCTTCTGGGGCCTTCTTTTCCTTGGGCCGTCCAGCCCGCGCTGCATTGGACTGCTAGATTGCACAGCGTTGTATTTTTTCGCTCTTTTTTGTGATTTTGGTAGTCTTTTATAGCGCGATGATACCACAACTTGAGTATGCCCACTGCCATATTGTTTCTTATCGTAGGATGCTAAGTGAGATGCCATGATGCTGTGGGAGATGCCGTGGATACTATGTGTGATGCCATGATGCTGTGTGAGATGCCGTGGATGCTATGTGAGATGCCATGATGCTGTGTGAGATGCCGTGGATGCTATGTAAGTGGCCATGATGCCATGTGCGAGGCGCCATGCTCTACTGAGAGTCGCGAGATTTGCGGTGTGATTGAGAAATCAGGTGTGGAGATGCTCGGAAATGCGAATCTACCCTGTATAAAGCAGTTGCAGATTCATGCGCTCGACTGCAAGCATACTGCATACAACACTGCAGCACTGCTCGGCTGCCAGCTCTCTCTCGGCCGGTGGCCGACTTCGGATGCGGACAGCACGTCCCCCGCGCCACCGAGACAGGTGGGGCCAGCGCAGGGTGAGGGGTCGCCTGTAAGATACGTTGTGAACTCTGGTGCCCTGCAGTGTGGCAGATAGTCGAGCGGCTTTACGGGCGGAGCACGCAACGGCCGATCGCTTTGCCGGGGCAGGCAGGGGGGGGGGGGGGGCAGGCAGGAGGCAGGAGGAGGCAGGAGGAGGCAGGCAGGCAGGGAGGGGCGGATCGGCGGTGTCCGTGATATTGAGACATGCTCATAAAGATTACACGCCAGCCATGGGATACGGAGTATGCCGCCGAGGTTGTACGTGATTTTAAAGAGCAGCATGCAATCTCAAGATACATGCACAGCGCAAGCACAATGGCCAGAGAGCCAGGGACCCGAGCGTGTTTGCTCTTTTGCGTCTCTGTGTCACGGCAAAGACGCGCCGAGACAGCGCCAGTCTGGTTTGTGCTTCCAGTCTTTGGGATCGTTTGGGAGAACCATACTGGTGAAAAGGCAAAATGTAAAAAAAAAAAAAAACGAAAGAAGCTTTCCTCAATTGCCGAGACGGGCCGCCCATTGGGCTCCTACGGTGACGGCCAAGCGCTGTATTTGTAGCGGGCGGCTAGCCTAAAGAGCGCAAAGGGCGCCATGTAAGATTACGGAGCAAAAAAAGCATATCAGGGCGCCTCCGCTCGAGGATCGCCCCGGCAGGCAGGCAGGCCCTTTTTCCTTGCTCAGCCGGTGGTGTCTGCCGGCACAACTGCGCGCGCGCTGGCCGTCTTCCGGCGCCATCTCACGGTCAGGCCATGCAAGCCCCATGCGACGCTGCTCCTCAACCGCGGGCGGCTCTCCCTCTCGGTCTCGTGCCCGCGCCCGGCTGGCTGGCCTGCATGGTTGCGACCCAGGTTTGGCTTTTTGATCTGGGGCGCCGTATTGTGTGGATTTTTACTGGATTTTTACTGGTACACGCTGCCGTTTTCGCCGCCGTTTTCGCCTTGCTCAGATCCTACGCCATGAATGGCCCGCAAGTTCTCAATCTCACGCCCGGAAAGCCGGATTCGGTCTGGGCCCAGAGCCTGCGTGTGCATCTATCTCACTTGTACAGAGCATGATTCCAGGCCGTGCTACTTTTGGCGAGATGCTGCCTGAAGCCCGTCGTCGCCAAGGTCGCATCGGCCGTGGGACGTGCGCCCTAATGTAATGTGCGTTACTCCGAAAAAAAAGATACATGTATACTTTCCCATCACGGCATCGCTGCCCCACCGCGTCATGAGAAGCGACAGCGACGATCGTCGGCGGAGCATCAGACAAGAAGACGACGACCACAACAACAAAGCCGCCAAACCATGGATCAGACGACTGGGGTTCTGTCTGGTTGTGGTGCCTCTGGCTGCTGCTGCGGTGGCCGCCCGCTCGCTCTGCTTCGCTCACCTCGTCTCTCGCCTGCTGCACAAGTGCCTAGAAAAGGAAACGGGCGGGCACATCGTCGATGACAGCGCGCTATGGCTTTCCTCCCCGGTCCCGACTAGCTCCCATTCCCGGCCGTAGAGGCTGATCTTCTCCGGGAGTGGGTAGATCATGCGACACCGCTGTGCAGGAGGAAAACACTAAAAAATTAAAAGAGGCAATGTGAGAGGAAAAAAAAAAATAGATGACAATAAGCGCAACAGAAAAA
The DNA here is from genome assembly GCA_019925645.1 of Graphilbum cf. rectangulosporium. Lineage (NCBI taxonomy): Eukaryota > Fungi > Ascomycota > Sordariomycetes > Ophiostomatales > Ophiostomataceae > Graphilbum > Graphilbum cf. rectangulosporium. The sequence goes on from JADHKI010000025.1 coordinate 66,523, forward strand.
AAGTCTCTACCACAGGAGGAATCATCATCTCCTCGCAGCCAGGGCACCGTTTACTCAGCTTGTCCCAAAAAAAAAAAAAAAGTGAGGCGCCAGCTGCCCGGTTGGGCCGGCGAATAGGAAGCTGCCGGCATCTGTGAAAAGCCCGTGGGTGACGATGATCTGTTGGCGACCACGGCCGTGGCCAGGTCAGCCAACACGGCACTTCGTACTCGTACCAGCCATCCATGCACAAACGAGCTGCATCATACGCTGCAAACCCGCGCGGAACCGGCACCCTGCCACTTCTCCCCCCCCCCCCCCCCGCCTATTCCCCTCCCCTTTCGGCTTGCTTGAGCGCCGTTACGGTCCCTTGATCGGCGTTGCTCGTCCTGATTTCTTCCTCTTGTTTCGCCATCTTTCTTTTTTTTGTCTTTTTTGGGCCGTACAGAGTTTTAGTCTGCTCCCCCAAGGTGTCCCCGGCTCATGGTAGCTTGCTCTTCATATAACTGGGACCCCCGGCCACTGCTGGCCTATCTGGCGGTCAGGTCAACCTGATCGTGTAAGACACCACCGCCAAACAACCATCTCGCCGAATTGTCAGGCCGGACTGGCTAGCTTCCCTCCCCCCCCCCCCTCCCCTGTTTGTCCATTGTCTCGCGTAGTCTCGTCTCGAAAGGGTGTGAGCCATCTCACTTGTTGAGAAAAAAAAAAAAAACTGCACTTGTACGCTCGTCCTGTCGTCGTGGCTGCTACAAACGGCGCGTTGGTCATACGGCTTTGTTTATCGCTTTGTTGTTGCACACAAGGGCTAGACCGGCACGCATCGTCCTCTCTCGCCCTTCAAATACGCCTTCACGCCCGCCCTCACCCCCTTTTGCTTTTCTGCCGCACAACTCGCCAGCCTTTGCATTCTCTGCTCACGCACATCCCTTTTCGCCATGCTCGCCTCTACTCTACGCCACGCCTCCTTCTCGTCACGGGCCTCGTCGGCCTCGCTGACCGACGACGACGACGCCATCACGCCCATTGAGGCTGCCGTCGTCCCGGCCACCACGACACCGCCGACCAAGACCCCGGCCGACGTGCGTGCTTCGGCGGCGGCGTCTTGTGCTCCGGTGCCGCCGGCTCCGGCGTCTTCGCCCCCGGACACGGCCTATCTCTGGCGCCGCATGCTGGCGCTCCAGCGCCGCTACAACTGCTACAAGTCCGCCCGCATCAGTGCCGCGCTCGAAAACGAGCGTGTGCAGGCGCTTGTCCGTACGTTATCTTCTTCTCTCTTCTCTTCTCTCTTTTCGCTTCTCTTTTCTCTTCTCTTTTCTCTTCTCTCTTCTCTTCTCTCTTCTCTTCTCTCTTTGCTCTTCTCTTCTCTCTTTGCTCTTCTCTTCTCTCTTTTCTCCTCTCTCTTCTTCTCTTCTCTTCTTCTTTCACGACTAGTTTTGCTGACCGACAGCGTCCCGGGCGTGCCTGGACCTGCTCAACGACGGCATTGCCAGCCAGCTGCTGCCCGACGAGGCCCGCCGAGAGGTGGCCGCCCTGGTCTCGGGGCACCTGCCCGAGATGGCCATTGACGACGACGACGAGCACGATGTGGAGTACGCTGCCGATGCCGACACCGACACCGACACCGACGACCGCCAGGGCCTGGGCCTGGGCTCCAGACCGACGGCCCGCTCCACGGTGACGCGCGCCACCATGCGCCAGCGCCGGCGTCAGGTGTGGCGGCGGCGCCATTGATGTCGGACGGGACGATTCTGTCTGTTTGCGTGTCGGCTGCGATCTCTTACAGCCCTTGCGTTGTCTTTTATTCGCTTCTCTTTGCTTCTCTTTTGCCTTTTTCGCTTCCTTCTTCTTTCACCCTTTTACTCTTTGTTCTCCTTTGTTCTGCTGTACACGGAACTGGTTTGTGCTTTTCTTCAGCCTGGTGTTTGGGAGACGGATGCAGGACGGACAGAGGCGACACTACAAAAGTCGAGGGGACGGAACTCCCTTTATGCCAAGAAACGAGAACGACCCATTGATACCCAAACGGGAGGTGTGGCGACAGGACGGAAGGTTTGGCGGACAAGGCTCTCTGTCGTTTGGTTTTGGCCAGGAGCCGGTGTAATCTCTCGAGAATGGATTCTAGTCAAAGTACCGCAAGTAACTTGGCACCCTTTCAACGGCCTGGCTGACACGTAATCTGTGTGACACGGCCGTCGGAGCCATTTTGGCCCCCAATCCAGCATCGGCAGTGACTGCCTGGGTTGCTGTCTGCGAGATCAGGCCGTGCCTCCTGGCTTCTCCCATGCATATTGATGCGTAATCGCGTCCACGCTGCTCTGGACATTGGAGTTCCGGCGCCACTCCAGCCTCCCTGGCGGCTCCTCCGCCGTTGATCTCAGATATGGACACTGGTCTTGAGAAAGAGGGCCCAGCAAACTCACGCTACATCGTGTCCCGCCACTAAAAACACTAGCACCAACGCCCCTTGATGCTGATTGTTTTAGTGCCTCTCTCGGCCGGACAATTAAAGACGTGCTGCATACAGATGCTATTTTCGGACAGCTCGATTGGTTTTGACTGCGGGGTACAGATAGAAGCTCATTGCAGTGAGCATAGAGATCTGTAGCTGTGGAGTACGGCGTTCCGTCGAGGAGCAGATTCCCTCCTGCTGTTTTAGATGCTACAAGTCAGGGAAAGTGCCACTGGCTCTGTCTGCCTACCTTGGACAGAAAGGAAGGTACGATGGGTTTCCAGCCGGCAGGCACAACAGCAAAAGTGCCGGCAGGCACAACAGCAGAAATGCCATACCAGAGCTCCTCTTCGTTGCTCTCTCCGTTTCAGCTTCAGAGCAGTCATCTACCCCTTGGTATCCGATCACGACTTTTACCGCCGACTCTCCACCGGCACCGTCCTGTCCTCGCAGTGCTCTACGTCAAGTGGACGGCCAAAGCCCGACAGGCCAGAACTGACGCCATCACACAGCGCGGTCCGCAAACAAACTGACCAGGCTCTTGAACATCGACATGTCCTCGGGATACTGTCCATGCACTTGTCCGTGCGAGTACCTCTCGTGCCCTCCGCGCCCCTCGTGCCTTGATCTGGTCAGCACATGGTCTGGCCTCGTTGTGTCGCAACTCGAGGCTTGGCGCGGTGTCTTGGGCATAATCACCCCCCTTCTCTACTTTGCCAGTATCTTGAACACCCTATGCTCTGTTCGGGGACGTCCCAACATGGTCCACACCGGAGTTGAGCTCTTAATATGGCGACTATGGCGCGTTTCCAATATTCTGAATGGGGTGAGTAACACCCCACCCAGCCCTGTCTGTTTTATGATTGCTGTTCTCTGTTCTACCGCCTTCTCAAACCTTGCCGTTGGCCATTGGCATTTCTAGAGTTGCTGATCGCAAAAAGGTTGCAAGCTGTCTTTTTTTGTGGCAATTCTTCCACAGAGCACGTTAACGACTCGAGAGGCCCTGTGCAGGGCCGGTGTGGACGGAGACCCTGGGAGCGCCAGGACTGCATGGCCAGGGAACCATCAGAGCACGTTTGTGCTGACGGCAAAACGCCGCATAGGCTGGCTGGGCATTTTCATGTCAATGTAATCGTTGCATCGTTCTGGAATCGGTCGAGCTCGTCTCACGAATCATACAAAAGTTCTGTTCGACTTTGTCTCTTGAGTCGAACAAAATCGCTGTTCGACTTTGTCTCTCGAGTCACACAAATCGCTGTTCGACTTTGTCTCTTGAGTCGAACAAAATCGCTGTTCGACTTTGTCATTTGATATCACACCAATTGCTGTTGTACAATCTGCTCATTCAGCGCAGATGTCGGAAGCTCCAGCAAAGTCACCAGCACAAACATCACTGCCGCCAGGGCGGCGTGCGCGGCAGATATGCCTTGCTGGCAATGGCCTGCCGCAGCCCTCTGACGCCCCCCCAGGGCCAGCGCTGAGGCAGGCTGGCAGGCTGCGACGCGGCGGCGGCCGTCTTCAACTTGTCGTAGACAGAGGGCAGGGTGGTGGCATTGTACTTGGTGCGCAAGGCGTCGTAGCCGGCGCGGTCGTAGATGGACCAGAAGGCGTCCTCGTCGTAGTAGGCGTGCGCATACAGCCACTTCATGCCGCCAAAGTCGTGCTGCAGGCGGTGCTCGAGATCGCGGTTGAGCGCGACGCAGCGCTCGGCATCGGCGCCGGGCGGCGCCGGGCCCCAGAGGCCAATGTTGAGCATGTCGACGGCGCCGCTGCCGATGCCGCCGGCGACGGGCCGCGGGTGGAAGGAGGGGCCGTCGGCGGCGGCGGGCACGCGCAGCGGGCACAGCCAGAGGGGCCAGATGCCAAAGGTGGCGGCGGTGTAGTCGACAAAGGCCTCGGCGGAGGCGTAGGGCAGGGCCAGGTCCTGGACGATGTAGGTGGCGGACTGGCCGGAGGCGTGCAGGGCCTTGTAGAGCATGCGGGTGTGCAAAAAGTCGTCGAGGAACCAGCGCGACCAGCGCTGGAAGGGAAAGGGCCAGTAGGCAAAGGCAGAGCGACCGACCCAGAAGCCGCCGCGGTCGTAGCGGAAGAGGTACTCGGCGAGGGGGATGTAGTCGGTGGGAGCGGCGGTGGCGTCGCCGGCGAGGTGTCGGGTGCGGTCGTGCACGTGCATGTAGAACCAGGGGTCGCCGGGGTAGCTAAAGGTCTGGACGGGCGGGCGGGAGGCTGCGGCAGCGGCGGGCGGCTCGTCGTCGGTCATCTCGCCGGTGATGACGACGCCGTGGTCCTTGGCGAAGAGGATGCCGTCGACGTAGTCGGGGGCGGAAGCGGAGGCGGAGGCGGAGGCGGAGGCGGAGGCGGCAGTCAGCTCGCGCAGCAGCTGCACGGTGGCGGCGACGCTGGAGCGGCGGTGGTAGGTGGTGCGGACGTACTTGCGGGCGGGCACGAGGCGCAGCTCGAGCAGGGTGGTGATGCCGAGGGTGCCAAGGGCGCCGGCGGCGCCGCGGAAGAGGTCGCGGCGGGGGTCGGCGGGGTGCGGCGAGGCGTCGACGACGGCGCCGTCGGCCAGGACCATTTCGACGCGCTGCACGGTGCGGTCGAAGAAGCCGTGGCGGAAGCTGCTGCTCTCGCCGGCCGTGCCGGCAAAGCCGCCGCCGGCAGTGATGCCCGGGAACTCCATGACGACGGGCGGCACCAGCCCGTGCGGCAGCGTGGCGGCCACCAGCCGGTCCATGGGCACGTTGGGCTCGACCAGCGCCGTGCGCCGCGCGCCGTCGACTTGCAGCACGTGCCGCAGCGCGCTGATGTCGACGGCGGCCCGGCGCGCGTGCCCGGCCGCGCCCGGCCGCGTCGAGTTGGTCGAGCCGTGGAAGATGCGGTACGGCTCGCGGCGCAGGAAATGCTGCCGCACGGCCGCGGCAATGCCCGCGACGGCCTGCCTGTGCGCGTCCATGACAAGGTGGAGGAGGGGGGGGGGGGGTTGAAGATGGCGTGAGGCGCAAAGGCTATTCACACACACACGAAAAGTCTCCTCGCAAAAAAAAAGTGGACAAGCCGGCCCCCCCCCCACTTGGTGATCCCGCCGAGTTTACGGAGCTCGTAGAGGGCGCCCGGCTCTTGCAAAGCAAATCTCGCCTTACTCCGTACTACATCGTAAGACAACACCGACATGCCTCGCCTGGCTTAGCCGTGTCGGACCATTTTTGACAAATGGCAGCTCAACAAGTGTGCAAGTGGAGAGAAAGAGAGAAAAAGGGGTTGAGATGGAGGGGCCAAGAGAAGCGGGCAAAATGCGGAAGAGCGTCCGGACAACACATTCCACACACACACACACACGATCTGAAAGGGTGAAGGAGCGCCCAAACGAACGGTCGAGGCCGTGGATCTCGGCCGGCGGAGGGCTTCTTGTGTCGTCTTCCGGTCGCACGAGTTGTCAAAATGCCCGAGCCGAAGTTTTTGGTAAGTTTTTGGCTGCCGTGCCCCACACAGCTGCTGCCAGTTGTCCAGTATATGTAGTGGTGTAGCTCCGTAAAAAAAGATACAAGGCACAAATTCGCGTTGGGGCCCCCCCCCCCCCCTTCCCCAACTCAGCCTGCTGACAGATGCCGGGCAAAGCCATGCCATTGGTCAGCCTCGCCACAGCTGCAGAACGGAGCACGCAATCACGTTTTCTCAGCTCAACGGTTTGTTCTAGATCTCCAATCGCCCCCAAACGCAAACCACGGGCAACAAGAGACAATGCCCGCCTGCTGGGCTGGGTTATATTATGAGCGCCATTATGGGCTCCGTAGAGGGACCGCGGGCTCAGGGCTCACCGCCTCGTATTATCACATGCAAATGGCGGCGGCGGCGGCGGCGGCGGCGGCGGCGGCGGTGGTGGTGGTGGTGGTGGCCACGCTTGTCGGTCGGCCTGGATCCGCCGCCATTGGATCCCCAGGCGCATAACAGACGCGGCCAGCGCGCACACAAACAGCCAGGAAAGGCCGCCAAGTGGAAAATTCGGGCGCTGCCAGCGGGCAAAACGCTGGATTGATGGGCTAAATGGCCCGGTCTAGCTTGGCTCTCGTCCCACAAAACATAGTCGAGCCCCTATTTTCGAGACCCTTTTGAAGCCGTTTATTTTTTTTTTTCATTTTTTTTCATTCTTTTCACATGGCTCCATTGGGCCAAGCTCAGGGTCCAAGGAGGAGGGGGGGAGGGCCCTGCAGGGTCCCCCCCCGACCATATTTTCTCCCGAGCTTGGATTTTGTTGAGCGGTGACCGGCCGCCGCTTTCTTCTCTTATGATCCCCCCCCCCCTCTCTCTCCCTCCCCCCTCCCCTCCCCTCTCTCGTCCTCCTACGATCTCGATCGTGGTGGTTTAGACTCTAGTCCGTCAACCTTTATTTCTCCTTCACACACTTCCGGCAACTCATTTCCGGCCACCCTTGACCATGGCGATACAACAACGCAAGACAGGCACGGTAAGATGGATGCACTCCCGAGCCCGGCCCAACCTCAGCCGCGGTTCACTTGTTTTACCTTGTTCCCTCCTTGTGCTTTCCCTCCTTGTGCTTTCCCTCGTACTTTTCCCTCGTACTTTCCACAATGGCTGACAGGACAGACCAGCGCGGGCGCTGGCGAGCCGGAATACCCCGACATCCAGACGATCAAGGACGCGATCCCGGCACACTGCTTTGAGCCGACGCTGGCGGAGTCGTACTACTATGTGGTGCGCGACGTGGTGGTGGTGACGGCGCTGGGCTGGGCGGCGCTGCGGTACATCCCGGCGGTGGAGGACCCGGTGTGGCGGTTTGCGGCGTGGATGGCGTACGGCTACGTGCAGGGCCTCTTCTGCACGGGCATCTGGATCCTGGGCCACGAGTGCGGGCACGGCGCCTTCTCGCGCTACGGCCGCGTCAACAACGTGACGGGCTGGGTGCTGCACAGCGCGCTGATGGTGCCCTACTTCTCGTGGAAGTTCTCGCACCACCGCCACCACCGCTACACCGGCCACATGGAAAAGGACATGGCCTTTGTGCCGGCCACGCAGCCGCGCAGCGTCGACCGCAGCGCCGGCAGCAGCCGCCTCGCCGCCCTCTACGACCTGCTCGAGGACACGCCGCTGCGCCAGGCCGTCGACCTGCTGGCCCACCAGCTCTTTGGCTGGCAGGCCTACCTGTTCCTCAACGCCTCCGCCGGCAAGGCCAGCCTGCAGCGCGACGTCCGCGGCGTGTCTGCCTGGCTGCGCGTCAGCCACTTTGACCCCCACAGCGCCGTCTTCCGCCCCAGCGAGGCCGTCTACATTGCCATTTCCGACCTGGGCCTGCTGCTGACCTCCACCGCCCTCTACTTTGCCGCCCAGGCCGTCGGCACCGCCAACGTGCTCTTCCTCTATGCCGTGCCCTACTTTTGGGTCCACCACTGGCTCGGTGCGTCCTGTCCTGTCTGTCCTGTCCGCCGTCCCTCTTGCTGACCTGCAGTCGCCATCACCTACCTCCACCACACGCACCCCGACGTGCCGCACTTCCGGCCCGAGGCCTGGACCTTTGTCAAGGGCGCCCTGGCCACCGTCGACCGCGACTTTGGCTTTGTCGGCAAGCACATCTTCCACGGCATCATTGAGAAGCACGTCGTGCACCACCTGTTCCCGTGCGTTGTCCCCCCACTGTTCATCCCTGTCTTGATCCTTGGCTGTCGTGATCCTTGTCTTGGTTATTTTGATCCTCTTGGCTGTCTTGGCTGTTCCTTCCGCTGACCCTCAGACGCATCCCCTTTTACCGTGCCGACGAGGCCACCGAGGCCATCAAGCCGCTGCTCGGCGACCTGTACCACTGCGACGAGAGCAGCTTCCTGGGCCAGCTGTGGTCGGCCTTTGGCACGCTCAAGTACGTCGAGAACGACCCGCACTGCGCCGGCGTCATGCGCTGGGCCAAATAGACGCGGCCGTCCCTGTCGAGCACGGATCGTCAAACATGTTGCTGTTGATCATGGAGCGTGTTGGGAGGGGGGAGGGGGAGGGTGGCGGGCCGGGGGGAAGGGGGAAGAAGGGCTGGGCTCTAGCCTGGGAGGGAGCCCGTGGAGAATTTATACAAGTACAGATGCTATTAGATGGAGAATGAGAGGCCAACTACGAGTACGAGAAACCCGAGAACCGTTTAGTGCAGGAACCTGCCGCTATGCATTAGTGCATCCGCCGTCGTCCGAGGTCTAGATTTTCCTTTTAAAAATGGTCCCTACTAATATCAAATCTGCCCCGACACACAATACGAGTACGGCGCATCCTTCCAGCCTCCGGACAGATAGGGACTGATAGGCCGCAAATCCCGAGAAAGAGGCGAGCCCAGCGAAGGAGTACGGAGTACTCGTACGTCGTAATATTCCAAAGGGCCAAGATTCAGAGCAGGGGTGTCTTTCTTGGGGGCGGAGAAGGGGGCCATGACCCGCACCTCCAATACCACTCTCCCTCACCGACGTTGCCATGGCCGTTGGACCGCTCTGCGACTTGCTACACATTTTGTATGCACACATATGTACGGAGTACATTTTGTATCCGTACTTGTACGGGCGTGCACTGCAAGCGCAGACTCCCCCACCCTCGGCGGGACCAGGACGCTGCTAGGTGAGCAGCCATAATAGTCAGAACCATGGAACGATCTGGCACAGAAACCAGAGGAGAGCGCGAGGCAGGCCAGCGCCAGGGCTCAGATTGCGCCGGAACCCTGCTTTGTGGTCTGTCGGTCGCTGGCCCGAAGATGTGTTTGCTGCCTCCTTTTTTGTGACAGGTCTGAAAGCATGCCGTCCTGGATGCGTGCCCTGTGGCAGTCGTCACGCGAAGCCTCAGCCCGAGCCGTCTGAATGGTGTGAATGGATACAGAGTGACAAGTGCGAATGGTGTGAATGGATACATGTGGCGACAGCCTACAGCATGGTGGAAATCATCGCTACGGGTGCAGTGGCGCAGCACGCGTTGCTGCTAATTGCCGGGGCGCTGGGGGCGGACGACAACGCCAGTGCCGCCCACAGCGTGCCCAGCGCTACGCCGCCGGGGCGCCGCCTACAGGGCAGGGCAGGTGGCCTGGAATCGCCCGAATACAGGCCCCTTTGATGCTACGCACGCCGGGCAGCAAAGAAGAGGAGGGAGAGAGAGATCACATCTGGTTTAGACGCCCAAAGCCTTGTTCCATTGTCATCGTGTACGCAGGTGAAATGTATTTCCCCCCCCGCTCTACCGACACGAAAATAATACAGAATTCCCGTTTCTAAAAGTGTAAATGTGCGCCGCGCCGTACGAGAGATATCTCGTAATAAAAAGGCAAAGCGCCCTTCCCAAACGATGACAAGAAAACAAAAAAGACAAAAAAGACCAAAAAAAGCAACGCTGCCGCCGCCCAAAACTGCAATAGGAAATAAAAATGGGAAAGAAATCCGCCCAAAGCCTCCCAAGTACGAGTGCCACCCTTTTTTATGTTGTATGTACAAAAATACCAAAAAAGAAAAAAAAATCCCGTAGTAGCCCCAAGGTAAGAACAAGAAATATGCGCGCTAAAGCAATGATGCCGCTCATTCGTAATCGGACATGGTGTGTGGTGTTTGGTGTTGGCGTGTTTTGATTCTGGGTTGGTGTGTTGCTGTTATTGTGATGCGTTGTCGAGGTGGCTTGTCAGGCCGAAAGCCCAAGACGTCGTGTCCGTGGGGAGAGGGGAGAGAGGAGAGGGGAGAGAGGAGAGGGGAGAGAGGAGAGGGGAGAGAGGAGAGGGGGGGACAGCAGGCCAGACGAGACGAGAAGACGAGAAGACGAGAAGACGAGAGAAAACAAAAGACGTCATGACGAAAGACGACGCTCCTCAGCTCTGATATCGCGGCGGCGGCGGGTGCTGCGTCTTGAGCTGGTGCACGCTGCCGACGCCGGTGAGCCAAGCGGGCACCTCCTTGGGCCGGCACTGGCCTGGCGGGGTGTTAGTGACCGGGTTACAGGGCAAGGGCGCCACAGCTCAAACAGGGCCAAACATACCACAGATCTCATGACTACGCACGTTAGCTTGTGGTTCTTCTTAGGGGTTGGGGAGGGGGGGGAGAGGGGGGGAAGAAGAGTCGGTGGATGAGCAGAGAGGGGGGAGAAGAGACGGTGGAGGAGAAGAGGGGAGAGGAGAAGGAGGAGGAGGAGGGGATATCGGAGCCTACCGGTACTCAAAGTGGGCAATATCCGGGGGACACCGCCGGTGTGTCCGCTTGTAGACATTGCACCAACGGGCGGCAATGAATTTGCAGTGGCCGCAGGCGTATTCCCGCTATGGGGGGGGGGGGGGACGTGTTAGTTTGTCTGCTCGTCACGAGAGGTGGGGGGCTAAGAAGCAGGCAGAATTGCGGTGAGAACAGACCTGTGTATATTCACACATGATGGTGAAGGAGGGGGGCGAGAGAGGGAGAGAGGGGGGAGACAGGGCAACGCTGCCAGAACCGAGGAGGGTAGCGAGCAGACGTTGTCGGCAGAAGCGGCGTGAAAGCGTGGTTGGGGGAGACGACAATCGGGGCGGCTGTGCCCGGCGGCGAACGTCATGGGCGAGCTGGCGGGCGGAGGACGAGACGAATGTGGGCGCGGCTGGCGTGTGCGAGTGTATGCATGCTTCTCTGCCTCTCGGGGAGGGGGGGAGGAGGGAGAGGAGGAGGAGGAGGACAGCAAAAAGCAACGAGAGAAGGAAAGGAAAGGAAGGGAAGAAGAGAAGAAGAGAAAAAAAAAGAAAAAAAGAAAGGAAAAAAGAGAGAGAGAGAGAGAGAACAAAGCGAGAGAGAAAAAAAGAGACACGCAGACGGAAACTAGGAAGAAGCGGACAAGGCGACAGATTAGAGTTTGGCTGGGGGATGCCCTGCCCAGAAAAGGGCATGGGTGGGCAGAAACGAGCCCACATCGCAAGCCGGAGACTTTAGCGGCCGGGACGTGGTCGTTTGACGTTGCCTGACCGGGATGGGGTTGCACAGCGAGAGGAGAGCGGTGCAGAAAAAAGCCGTCCTGGCACGGTCTCTCTGGTGCATGGCATGTCTGGTGCATGGCATGTCTGGTGCATGGCATGCATACGACTTGTACGGAGTAAAAGATTGAGCAAGCTACTCGGTACTTGCATCATACCCATGACAGCTCTGTGGCAAACACGGCGATTTACGTAGTACGAGCAGGCCAAGGAACCAGAGGGACAGAGGGGTGTGCCCCGGACAGGGGGGGGGGTCCCAAGAGAGAGGAGACGAGGAGACGAGGAGACGAGGAGACGAGACGAGGCAGGCTGACGCTGCAAAGCCGAAGCTGCAAACTTCTTGGCTTCATTCAGATACAGAGGTACACATACTCGGTGAGGCAGGCCAACAGGGCCAGCAGGTATTATGGGCAGCGCCCAAAGGCGGCGCTGATGCCTGACCGAGGCGGTGGGGACGGGCCTGCCGACGCAGCACGCGGCACGCTGTGGACGCTCCCAGCCCGGCGGCGCTGCAGGCGTCCCAGAGAGGCTAGGCGCGGAAGAGCGCTGTTATACGGAGTATATAAAAAGAAGCTGCAAGATGGAGAGCGCATCCGTACGGGAGAGCGCTTTGGAGGGGAAAGCGCTTTAGAGGGGAAAGCGCTTTAGAGGGGAGAGCGCTTTAGAGGGGAGAAGGCATCCAGAGGGAGAAGGCATCCAGAGGGAGAGCGCATCCAGAGGGAGAGAAGCGCATTCATTAGGGGCCACGACGGCCAATGCAAGTCAGCATGCTATATTTACCAGTCCTCGGCCTCATTAGAGCAGGCCGCCAAGGAGCAGCACGTGGAGCGCAATATGATGTGTCGAGTGGATGTGGAAAAAAAGTAAAAAAGAGAAAAAAACGAAAAAAACACGAACCCCCCCCCCCCCCCCCCCCCACAAAAACCAAAAAAAAAAACAAAAAAAAAAAAAACAAAAAAAAAAAACGAAAGGCGTAATCTGTGCTGAAAAGTGCGGCTTCTTCCCGACTGTGTCGGCAGGCCAGCCGAAGTCGCATGCTCCCGTCAGGGAGGAGGTAGGGGGCCAAAATAAACGCAGGTCACGATGTACCCTTCTCCGTACGGGCGCGGTCTCGTGTTGCGGGAGCCGCTGCAGAAAAGGGCGGTGCAAAGCCCGCCGAGGAAATTGCCATAACGCCATGTGGGCGGAACACGACTGCCCAGTGGAGCAGGGCTAGCCGAGGAGCTGCTGCCTCCAGCCAATCAGGCCACCCGCTGGGCCCGGCCCGCATGTCTCCCTTATCCCAACAGCATGGGAACGGGTCGGGCTGGGGGGGGGGGGGGGGGAAGAGGGCCGGTGGAGCGGCGCGGCGGGCGTTTCAGGAGTTGAGAATCCATGACTCGTACAATGCTCGTACGCAGGGCCGCCTGTCTTTTGGTCCGAGGATAATGCCGTTCGGGATTTGCTCAGATGCGATCGACGGCAGCGGCCAGGGGGTGGTGGCCAAGGGGAGCCCTTCTGGAAACGGATAGAAGGTGAGTCGGAGTGCTCGGGCGGTGCTTGTGCTCTTTTTGCCCTGCTATTCTTCATGCTGCATTCTCCTCTTTCCTTGCTCTTCCTCTTCCTCTTCCTCTTGCTCTCCTCTGGTCTTTTTCCTCTTCTCCTCTCCTTCTTCCCTACCCTGCTCTCCTTTTCTCTTCCGCCTTCTCCGCCTCCGCAGCCCCCTCCCCCGACACACTGCCGGCGATGCTGTACAGACGGCGGAACCTGCACCGCACGCCATCCCACGCTACCCTCACCGTGGTGGCCGCGCCTGGCACGCTTTTCTGCAACGCCGTTGCACTAGCCGAGGCAGCGTCACAACGGGGCACCGTCTTTTTTCTCCTTCCCTGCCTCCTGTCTCTCTAGCCTGTCTCAGACCGGCCAGGGCCAGGAACGGTACGCGAACGAGTGCTTTGGGTGGTCGGCCAGGTATCCTGTATTTTACCTTTTTACGCCCGGTCGCCAGGTATCCTTTTATGCCCCGTCGGCCAGGTATCCTGTATTTTACCTTTTACGCCCGGTCGACCAGGTACCCTGTATTTACCTTTTACGCCCGGGCGGCCAGGTATCACGTATTTTACCTTTTATGCCCCGTTGGCCAGGTATCATGTATTTTACCTTTTATGCCCCGTCGGCCAGGTATCACGTATTTTACCTTTTACATCCGACTCGCTCACACCGAGGCAGTGCCCATAACACCTGCCTGAGGCGGCCTCGGCCTATCTGCCAGAAGCCTGCGGTCTCCATCTTGCCATGCCACCCTTGTATCACGCTTTTCGTACGATATTGCCATCGGCACCGCCGTACTTTGAGTACTGCCGAGCTGGCCGCAGTACGCTATGGGCCTGAGCGGCAGTGCATGCATGTGTATTATCGATGCATGCGCCGGTTGCGTGGGAACGGTGCAAGGCGGAAATGGAACCAGTGGGTAGCAGGCGGGATTTGATGAGATCATCTTTGAATCTGCAAAAGACACCCGAATCTGCAAAGACACCCGAATCTGCAAAGACACCCGGATCTGCAAAGACACCCGAATCTGCAAAGACACCCCAAATCGGCAAATACATCCCGAATCTGCAAAAGACATTGCCCGGATCTGGATCTCTGGACAGAGCACGTCGCCTCAACACATCTTGTCTTCGGTCTTTGGTTTGCTCCGGCTCGGCGTGACCTCGTCGGCTACGGCTCCGTTGCCCGTTCCTGCTGAAGGATGCGGTGCAGGAGCAGCCCGTACGCCAGATCGCAGCCGGCCGAGGTCAGGTTGAGCGCCAGCGCCAGCGGGTGCGCAAAGTAGCCGTGGGCCGCGGGCCAGAACCACCACAGCACGCCGTGGGCGAGCCCGAGCCCGGCGAGGGAGCCAAAGAAGCGGCACGCCCTAAGGTCGTCAGGAAGGGAGAAGTAGGCGGTGAGAAATATGTGAGGTATGTGTGAGAGATTTGTGTGAAAGAAGCAAAGCAAACCCACCAGATCGCCTGGGTGGTCCCTCGCGCATGCCGCTGCGCCCGCAGCGCCGCCAGCATGGACACGCTCAAGACGGCCTGGCAGCCGCTGGCCGTCCAGAACGCCAGCTCCGTCACGTCGTAGCCCTCGCGGCCGCGCCAGAACTTGCCCGCCTTGTGGGCGGTGCCGGCTGCGCTGCCGGGCCTGTAGGCGCCGGCGAGAGTGAAGCCGCGGCCCGGCCGGCCCAGCCACCAGCCAGCCAGCCCGGCCTGCGCGGCCGCCGCGGCCGCCACCAGCGCGCCGAGGCGGAGGCCCTGGCGGCGGCGGCGGCGGCGGCCCGGGACGGCGTCCAGCGCGGCCGCGGCCAGGCCCAGGTCCAGCTGCAGCCACACGGCCAGGCCGGCCGCCTTGAGCAGCTCGCCGTTGAGCGCCGAGAGGCCCAGGAACACGGCCTCCCAGGCAATGTTGAGGGCCAGCGGCAGCGTGGGCATGGCGCAGAAGCCCGAGCGCGCGGCCGCCCGCGTCATCAGCACGTAGACGGCGTCCCAGCAGAGCACGCCCACCACCACCAGCACCGTCGACACCGGCAGCAGCCACGCCGGGACCGTGCCGGGAGGGCGGTCGGCGTAGGCCAGGGGCCAGAGGGCATCCATGGCGGCAGCCGCTGAAGTGGATGTAGAGGTGTGAGAGCCCGGAGAGCAGCCGCCAAAATAAACGTAGAGGTGGAAGAAGCCCAGAGAGCAGCCGCTGAAGTGAACGTAGAGGTTCAAAAAGCCCGGAGAGCGGCCACTGAAGTGAACGGAGAGGTTAAGAAAGCCCGGAGAGGCAGCACAAGCAACAGCCTAGGCAGTCTGCGGCTGGCACAGGAGAGCCCAGTCTCGGCAGCAGAAAGGCTCTGAGAACACACCACGGGTGATCAAGGCGAGGTGGCTGTCAGATGCCTCTCACTTTCTGCTGAGGCCACAGCGCGGCGGCCCTCCGCTCCGACCAGAGCTCTCTGTGCGCTCTACATCGCCTGCAGACTAGTTCCTGAAATTATGGACTGTTCTGAACTGTTGGTGGCAACCGCGTTAAGCAGCCCAGCGAGGCTCACCCGCTAGTATACTTTACATGATTCGTCGCTAGATAAAGCACAGCAGTCTGGCTGGGCAGTATTACAAGGGACAAAGAAGAAGACAAAAATCAATATCAAACAAAAGCCCCGAGCAAATGACCGTCAAAGACTGGAAGGACGCTCTGGCTTCTTGCCTTGTCAGTGCCCTTGGGCTTGTTGACAGTTCCCGTCCTCACAAACAGACCCGATTACAATATCACCTACACAATATCACAATATCACCTATACAACATTACCCAACATTACCTATAAACCATGCCCTAGCCATCCCGTCTTACTTTTTCCTGCATCGGCGGACATGAGCCAGGCATACTGCCATTGCCTGCGCACTCCCTGCAAACGTTGTTTTGCCGTTGCAGACAAATCAGGCATAACGCCGTCGAGGCACACGTGTGTGGGAAGCCCTAAAAAAGAGCCCGTGCGGCCCTCTGCCCGCCACGAGGCAGGTGGCCCGCCTTGGCTGCGTGCAAAGGGTGCCACGACGAGGCCAGAGCACCACGACGAGGACAGCACGCAGTGCTCGCACCAGTGGCGGCATGCCTTCAAGCGTGGCGTCATATTGGCCTTCGACAGCTAGTGTGTAAAGTGCTGGCGATAGCGTCAAGTCCTGGCGATAGCTAGTCTGTAAAGCCCTGGCGATAGCTGCTAAAATCTTGGCGATAGCGAGGAAAGCCCTAAAGAGCGCTGCGCACAGTCGATCCGGCGCAGACACACGGTGCCCAGGCGGGCGGAATCACCGAGGGCTGCCCAGTCCGGAGAACACAACGCAGACTCCTTGGCCTCGGGGATCGTTTTCATTCCCCAGCTTTTCCTGCGGCACGTCATCGCCGTGGATGCCTCGTCCGGCCCTGCGTCCTGCATCGTTTTCCCCTGCCTCTGCCCTTTCTTTCTGGCCCCCGGCACACACAAGTCCGCGCACCGCACAGTGTTACTCCGTTAGCCGACAGTGCTCGCCGTTCGTGTTCGTCTTCTGGGAAGGTGCTGCCCAAGCCCAACCCTGCGCTCCTCCTCTCTCTCTCCCTCCCTCCTCTGTCGGGTCCCCACCTGGCGCTTTCCCGCAAACTTGGCGAGACGCGCGCACCTCCATATTTTCCCACCTAATTTGCGGCCTCATCACTTTTCGACAAATCCATCATCACGACGTCTGTTTATTGTTCTGCCCCTCGACATACTTGGACCCGACACCGCCGCCTCTCACGACGACGCTGCCGCTGCCCCCTTCAATTCGCGCTTGCTCCCACCACCGCGCGCCGAAGCGGCTGTGTATTTGTAGCAGGCTTTTCCTTTCCTCGTCGCTCCTTGTTTTTCTTCTTCTTTTATTCATTTCATCGTTGCTCACCTTATTTTCCATTCCGCTTCTTCCCTCCGCGGCAGCCCAACCTGGCATTTCAGTGAGTTGTACCTCTCCTCCTCTTCCACCCCCCTCCCCCAGACCCGGACCTTTGCGTGCCCTCGTTGCCCCTCCCCCTCCCTTTTCTTTCTTCCGGAAGCCTGGCTCTGGTGCCCTCTCCGGCTGCTGCGACAGCCACGCCGGATCCACACTGTCTGTCAACAACGCCGTTCGCGGGCCCCGACAACTTTTTCTCGAACCGGATTGTCTTCGGCTCAGCCTTCCCTCTCTCTGCGAGCACGTCTCAATGCATCCATCAACCGCACGGCGCAAACCGTTATCATCGATGGGGGGGGGGAGAAACAATGGGCTGGCTGGCCTAGGCTGGATGGGCGCGCCTCTATCGATGACCAAGCCGGAGTTAGACTTTATGGCGCTTTTGTGCCCGATGATGACTCCAATGGCCACCGCCCACCGCCCACCGCCCACCGCCTCGCCTTCCGCCAGTCCTTGCTATCGCTTTCAACTCAGGGCCCGGCCAAAACGACCCTGGCATCACTCTGGCTTCTTCTAGACACCTATCTCGTGGTGGCTTGCCTATTTTACACCCCCTGTTGACTACAGCCTCACTCTTGCACCCCCTCCCATATCAACCACCAGCATCTGAACTTTTTTTTTGCGCGGCGTTCCACCTAGCTAACCGCGCGTGTCCCTGTCTTTCTCTTGTCTAGTTTCTCCAGTAGACTATCGAGATACCCATTCTTATCGAGTTCCCTCCGTTTCTTTTCGAGTTCCTCCCCCCCCCCCCCCCCCAAAAGTTTACAAGGCATATAATCGGCATCCTCAGACGACCAACGCAGCCTAGGCCCATTTCCCCACGCTTTCGCTGTCTCTTCGGACCGCACTCCACATTGTGTTTGGGTTGTTTCCCCCCCCCCTCACATCTCACATTCGTCACGCTGGCGCTCCGTCTATCGCCCCGCCCCGCCACCCGACATCCCCTCCCTCTCCCGGTCCCCGTGTCCAGTGCCCCGTGTCTGTTGACCGGCGCTGCGGCATTGAGGATCCCTGCCTTCCCACTACCGCCAAAATGTTTTGGAAGTTTAGTGTCTACCCCAACGTCTCCCCCGTCGAGACCATCCTGAACCGGCCCGACTTCACGCTTGAAGAGCTCCTCGACGAAAATGACCTGCTGGGCGATATCAAGGCCCACAACAACAGGCTTATCGAATATCTCCGCCAAAGAGATGTGCTCGCCCGCCTTCTAGACTTTGTCGTCGCCCCCAAGGCCGACCCGCCCGTCAAGCCCGTTCCGGACTCGGCCGAAGCCGAAGCCGAAGCCGAAGCAGGAGCCGAGGCCGACCAGGACCCAGACCGTGGCCGCGGCCGCACTCTGCAGTATGGCCGGTCGCGTGCGCTGTCGTCGGCCACCGACAGCGGCCCGGACGAGGCGGAGGAAGAAGAAAAGAAGCGAAACAAGTACGCCTTTGTGGCCTGCGAGATCTTGTCGTCTGACAACTGGGCCATTTGCGAGATGTTGATAGACCCCTCCAACCGGGATCTGCTGCACAAGTTTTGGCAGTTTCTCAAGCTGCCCGCTCCTCTCCCGCCGCTGCAGGCCAGCTATTTCACAAAGGTCAACGAGACCCTGTTTGACCGCAAAATGGACGACATGGTGGAGTTTCTCAAGTCGGCCGACAACGCCGTGCAGGACATGCTCTGCCACGTCGATTGCCCCATGATCATGGACGTTCTCCTCAAGATCATCACACTCGACCGCATCGAGGGTTGCCAGGGAATCGTTGAGGTGCGTCTTTGGCCTGATGACGCTCGAAACGAGAAACATGCTGACTTTTTTTTCTTCTTTTTTTGCGTCTCTCCTTGCACAGTGGCTGTACACACAGGACCTCATGCCGACTCTGCTCTCGTTCCTCCACCCCAAGAACAGCTGGGCTGCGCAGACGTCGGCCGGAGACTTTATCAAGGCCATCATCACCGTCTCGGCCAACGCCACCCAGAACGAACAGACCTGCATCGGACCCAACGAGCTGACCCGCCAACTGGTGTCGCACCCGTGCATCGATGAGCTGATCGGATACATGCTGACAGGCGGCAACGCTCTCACCGTCGGTGTCGGCATCGTCATCGAGGTCATCCGCAAGAACAACTCCGACTACGACCCCGACGTCGGCACAGAGGCCAACTCCATCCCGTCCAGCCGCGATCCCATCTATCTTGGCACGCTGCTGCGCATGTTCGCCGAGAACGTGCCCAAATTCATGCATCTGATGAACAACGCCCCCGCGCAAAAGACGCTTCTCAACTCCACCTTTAACGAAAAAATCCAGCCCGTTGGCTTTGATCGGTTCAAGACCTGCGAGCTCATGGCCGAACTGCTCCACTGCAGCAACATGGGCCTGCTGAACGAGATGGGCTCCGAGGAGCTGATCGCGGCCCGCGACGCCGAGCGCACCCGCCTGCGCCGCGAGGGCAGGCTGACACCAAACCGAGGAGAAGAGGCCTCGCCCTCGAGCACCGATCTCCTGACCATGAGGCTGGCACACACCTCTCCGGCCGACGAGGGCCGCCGCCTGGAAGTCACAAACGTCTCGCCCGCCGATGCCGATGGCTTCGAAGAGGTGACCCATGCTGCCGGTCTCGGCGAGGAGGAGTCCATGCCGTACCGGCTACAGCCTGCCGCCGACATTCTTCCGGCAGCCAGCTCGCGCCCCTTTTTGGATAAGGACGAAGACGATTTTGTCGAGGAGCCTCTGAGCTCTCCACGGCTCGAGACGCACGACAAGTTTCTGGACGATGACGAGTCCCGCTTCGACGACCCCGAGCTGGCTGTGGCACCGCTGTCTCCGAACAAGAAGAAGAGTGCCGTGCTTCCATCGACCGCCGCGGAAAATGCAAACCCAGAAACCCCCGCGCGTTCCGAGTCCGAGTCGGTTTCCGGGGCGTCAGCGCGCCCGGTGGACATTTCCGATGACTTTGTGACCGAGGCCACGGAGCCCGCCCTTGCTGAAGCAGCAACCAAGAACACACAGGAGTCGGAAAAGGATGACTCGGATTCGTCCATTGTCTTCACACCTACCATCTCGACGCTGTCAGAGTCCATGGGACTCAAGACGCCAGAACAGCTGCCAGAGCCCGACTCTACACCCGAGGACGCCGCCCAGTCGATCGAGCCAATGACTCTCGAAAAGGCCTCGGCCACTGGACCGGACGCCGCCGGGTCTCCCGGTGCCGCAGCGGCCGCGGCCGCGCCTACTTTACCGACCGACGAAAGTGCCATTTCGCCAGAAGAAGCCGAAGCTGAAACGACCGTGACGGCAGGAGCGACAGCGACAGAGACAGCGCCAGCGCCAGCGACAGAGACAGCGCCAGCGCCAGCGCCAGCGCCGGCGACAGCGACAGCGACAGCGACAGCGACAGCCGTAAAGGAACAAGCCTCAGTGGTACCGGATGCCGGGACCGATGAACACGCAGCGGACACACCCAGCAATAGCACCGTCGAGATCGACGGAGCCGAGCCGTCTGTCATTGTTGCGCAGCATCCGGGCGATGATACGGCAAACGAAACGACTGCAGACCTTCGGTCTGTCAGCCCCGTGGTCGGTGATTTCTTAAAGGTGCAATTTGTCGACCATCAAGTGGTGCCAACGATTCTTGTGAGTGTCCCCGGTGTATCTGCGTTTTGCGTTTTGTTTGGATTTAGTTTGGGTTTGGTTTGGGTTTGGTTTGGATTTGGTTTTGCGCTTGGTTTGCGTTTGATTTGCGCTTGGTTTGCGTTTGGTTTGCGTTTGATTTGCGTTTGGTTTGCTTAGTTTGCGTTTGTTTTGCGTTTTCGTTTTCCACTAACACGCCTTGCAGTCATTTTTCTTTTCCTACCCATGGAACAACTTTCTGCACAATGTCGTGTATGATGTTGTCCAGCAGGTGTTTAACGGCCCTATGGACCGTGGCTACAACCATCATCTGGCCATTTCCTTGTTCGAGTCTGCAGACATCACGAACCAGATTATCAACGGCCAGCTGGCGTCCGAAAAGTCACAGGCAGCGACCAAGATGCGCATGGGGTACATGGGCCATTTGACGCTCATCGCCGAAGAGGTGGTCAAATTTACGGAGCGGAACCCACCCGAGCTTCTGTCAGATGTCGTCCTGGAAAAGGTCATGTCGTCGGAATGGGTGAGCTACGTAGAAGGGCCCTTGGCCACGACGCGGGAACGAGATAACGCTATCCTGGGTGGCGTACGGCCTGAAGTCGCCCTAAACAACCAAGCCGCAACGGCAGGCTTGGCTGCCGTGGGCCTGAGCGGGCTGGGTTCTTCGCTCGGCCTGACCGGCTCCCAGGGCACATCGTCTGCCCTGGCGGACGCCGGACTCAACGGAAATCTGGACATGTCCGGCGGCATGGACGGCGGGCTTAGTCCATTCTCTATAAGTGCCGGCATCTCATCAGGCTTCCACAGCTCCAGCGACGAAGAAGACGATGACGGAGATGACAACGAAGAAGACGTCAACAATGAGGTTAGTGATTCCCTGGAAAGAAGGCTGCGTTCCCTCCTCTATTTTGCTCGTGAAGATGGAAGAACAGAGAGCATGGCAGAGGAGCAGAGCAGCCATCCGATCACGGACGTTTTTGGCCACGAGGATAGCCAACACGACGACACGGCCCAGGATCACCCCAGAGGAGCGAGCGGCACAGCCTATGGAATGGCCGATACCCCCAGAGATGGACATCTGGTAGGGGACAAGGTGAGGCAAAGTCCACCAACAGCCAGCGACACAACCGGACGGACAGCCAGAGGGTTCGGGGACGACGGGCTCGAGATATCCGTGCACACAGCGCAGGCCGTGAGAAGGCTAGTCGCCTCCGAGTCAAGTGGGCTAGGCAGCGCGACCCGTCCGCATGGCGTGGGCGAGGACGCCGTGCTCGACGGGGCGAGCGATGGCAGTATCGACACAGAATTCGGGGCACTGCTTAAGTGGTCAACGGATGATGCTGAAGATTACAAACGGCCTGTCACGGACGGGCCAGAGCTCTTACAGCGGTTGAAGAACATGGCGCTGCATCTTGGACGGCACCGTTAGTACAAGTAAGCCGGAGACAGCCAGACGTTGGTGGGCAGGTGAGAGTGTTTGAAAGAGGCTGCTCCGGGTGGTTGGTTCGAGGTGGTGAAGATGACGGTGATGAGACGTGGCGGTTTTTCCTTTCTATCGCTATTGCCTGGGCGTGAGGGCGTTTGGTCTTCTTTTCGGCGACAAAGTCTCTAGGGCGGGAAAGAAGATGCTTCATCCGTGTTTCTCTTGTTTTCCTCATGTCCCTTGACAACCACGAGAAGAAAACACCACAAGAAAAAGAAGGAGGCTGTCTGCCAGATGATTGGGCTGTGTCAAAGTTGACACAGCCGCAGTTGCCGCCCTGCTAATTCGCTTCCGTCCATGGTGACTACTAACCAAAGAAGCCCATTGAGCTGCACAGCGCTCTTGCCGTCTGGAAGCAACGCTAAGCAAAACTGCCACGGGACTCTGCTTTGGATGCTCTGGATGCTCTTCTGCCCTGGACGCTCTTTCTGCCCTGGATGTCCTGGATGCTCTGTCTGCTCTGCTCTTTCGAAACTGGATGCTCTGCCTGCTCTGCTCTTTCTGGCCTGGATGCCCTGTCTGCTCTGCGCTCTTACTATCCTGGATGCCCTGTCTGCCCTGCTTGCTCTTCCTGACTTGGAAGCTCTGTCTGCTAAAGGGGATGTGTGTTTTTTCACTTGGAGACTAACGTGGAACAGTTCCGGGCCTACACGGACCCTCTAAACGCGACCAACTCACTGTTACCGCCGGCTATCCCGCCACCACCGCCTCCGCCTCCGCCTCTGAACATTCCCCCATCGCGGGCGCGGCTGCAGCTGGCGGCACGGCTGGCGATGAACAAGCGCAACGCCGAGACGGCAGCTGCACAGCAGGAAAGCGACAGCTTTGCGGAAGAGGGACTGAACGGCAGTGGAAGAAGACTGAGTGCGGACGCGGGGACGATGCCAATGGTTCCGCATGCGCCGGGCGGCGAGCGGCCGCGCGACCCGTTTGCCGACGACGACGACGAGGATGATGACGATGACGACGATGACGACGACGACGACGATGAGGGCGGCGATCTTAGCGGCCGGAGCCGTGGCGAGGGCAGCGCCAGTGGACATATCGGGCTCGGCTGGAACCGTGGGAGGTGGTGGCGGTCGATTGTGCCTAGCCGCGAGCGCAGCAGTGCCGGGTTCTCGGGCGAGACGGAAAAGTTTGGCGACGGGCGCGACAGCCCGTCTGACGACGAAGACGAAGATGACGACGACGACGACGACAACAACAACAACAACAACGACAATGACAACAACAGCCTGAGCCGCCGTCTTTCACACCGACGACTGGGTGGCGACGTCAAGGACGACAAGGCAGCTGGCACTGGCCAAGACAGGTGGCGGAACGGGAGTGATGGCGGCGGAGTTGACGATGACGTCGTTGACGATGACGACGACGACGAGGAGTTTGGCGACTTTGCCATGCCAGAGGTCGGCAAGGACCAGCAGCAGGCCGACGGCCAAGAAGGAGGCGGAGCGGCGGGCCAGACGGCAGGGAACGAGGCCAGCGTGTCTACGGCCAGCAGCAACAGCAGCAGCAGCGGCGGCGGCGGGCTGTTTGACAGGGAGCGTGAAAAAGTGCTTTTTAAACCGCTGGCCGTGCACCCGCCGATGCTAGGCAGCAGCAACGGCAGCAACGGCAGCAGCAACAACGGCGGCAGCGGCAGCGGCAGCGGGATCTGGCCCTTTGAGCGTCTGGGCTTTCTGTCGAGCGCGGCTGGAGGAGCGGCGGCGGCGTCGACGACGACGACGACGGCGACGGCGACGACGGCGAAGACGGCGACGACAACGGTCAGCACTGGGTGCGAAAACAGCGCGGCCGGCAACGCAGTCCGTGGCAACAGCGAGGCCAAAGGCGACGACGAGGACGAGCTGGAGGTCGTCGGCGCGGACGGCCACCCGGTCGGGCGTGTGACGGCGGCGCTGCAGCGGACGAGCCTCGAGGACCCGGACGAGGAAGAGGTGGTGCTGTAGGGGGCGGGGGTGTCTTGAAGGGGAAGAGAGGCATAGATGATGGGATGCTGGCTTTCTTTCATCCTTCATCTCCGCAGCCCTTGTTTTACTAGTACTGATGTTTGTCATTGTCTCGTTTCGTTTCATATCGTTTCATTGTTACGAGTAGTCTTCGTTTCATTGTTACGAATCTTTGTTATACTTTGTTACGAGTTGTCTTCGTTTCTTTACGTTACGAGTTGCCTCGGTTTTTTTCTGTTCTTTTTTGGCTATGATTTACCGCGAAGGATTCAATGCATGTATGTACGTTATATCGTGTAGGATACGCAATCTACAAGTACCCAAACGGCGCGGCGTGAGCTCACAGTGGAACTCATAGTGTACACACAGTATGTATACCGTGCGGCGCTACAGCTTTGCCGTTTCCTGCGCAGCCTCGCTCTCGACAAGGGCGCCCGTGTGTGCAGCTTCGCGGCGGGCGGCGGCATTGAGGCGGCGCCACATGGCCTTGCGCAGGTCGTGGCCGTCGTAAAAGGCGCGCACCCACTCGCGGCGGAAGGGCGGGAGGACGCGGCCGCGGCCGGCGGCGGTGTCGCCGTCGCCGGCGAGGCGGCGCAGGGTCTCAAAGTAGTCCTCAAAGTCGGGGGCGAGCAGGGTGAAGCGGGGGCCGTCGCCGCGGTCGCGGACGCGGGCGGCCTCCCAGGCCTGCATGGCCTCGCGCGAGGGCAGGGGCTCGGCGGCGCGGCCGGCGAGCAGGCGGGCGGCGTAGACGGCCTGCCACTCAAAGACCTTGAAGGTCAGGCCGGCACCGACGGCGCCGACAAAGAGCAGGGAGGGGTCGTGCTGCCAGACGACGTGCTGGTACAGGCCGGGCACGCGGTTGTGGCGCACGGGCACGGCGGGCAGAAAGGGCAGGGTCCAGGAGTAGCCGGTGCCAAAGATGAGGTGGTCGACGTTGTCGATGCGGCCGCCGTCGACGAGGTGGACGGTACGGCCGGCGACGCGGGCGATGGAGGCGTGGGCGCGGATGAGCGGGTGGCGGAAGGCCTCGTCGCCAAAGTAGGGGTTGGCGGCGTGGCCGAGCACGACGGCGTGCACGGGGGCGGCGGCCACGCCGGCGAGGTCCACGGCGATGTCGGCGGCCGAGACGGAGGCGCCGACGACGACGACGCGCTGGGAGTCAGAAGGAGAAAAGGACGAGCGAGGGTAGGAAGGGGGAGCGAGAAAAAAGCAAGAAAGAAGCGAGGGTGGGAAAAAAAGACACCTTGCCGGCAAAAGGCTCGCGGCCGCGGTAGTGCTTGCTGTGCAGGACGCGTCCCGGGCGCTCCTTTTCAAAGGCGTCGAGGCCGTCAACGGGCGGGATGTAGGGCACCCAGTAGTGGCCGGAGGCGACGACGACGGCGTCAAAGCGCTCGGTCCACCAGTAGTCGGAGTGGCGGCCGTCGCGGCGCAGGGTCAGCACCCAGGCGCCGTCGCCGGCGTCCTTGTGGACGCGCTCGACGGTGGTGCGGAAGCAGACGAGGTCGGCGTAGCCGCGGCGCTGCAGCAGGCCCTCGACGTACTGCTGGATGGCGCGCCAGGGTCGGAAGGGCGTGGCGGGCCCGTGCCGCGCCACCGAGAGCGCGCTGCGCTGGTCCGGGATGGGCTCCTGGCTGAACTGCATGGCCTCGTGGCTGACGTTGGTCTCGAGGTCGGGGTACACGGACGACTCGGCAAAGCGCGGCTGCCGCGACTTGGGCGTCTGCGCCGGCAGCGTGCCCGCCGGCAGCGGCAGCGGCGCGTCCGCCGTGCGGCTCGCCAGCGCCGCAAGGTCGCTCAGCGCCGGCGGCGCCGCATCGCCGTCTTCCGAGATCCAGCAGCCGCCCGCCCGCTCGCGCCGCTCAAACACCCGGATCACGTCAAAGGCCTTTTCCCGCGCCAGCGCGTCCACCGTGATGGCCCCGGCCGGGCCCGCCCCGATCACGGCCACCCGCTTCACCGGAACGCTCGTCATGCTGTGCTCTGCTCTGGCCCCTCCACGAATCAGTGAATGCGGTGTCGTTGCAGAGAGAGAGAGAGAGAGAGAGAGAGAGAGAGAAGAATGAAAAGACATGGTGCTCACAAAAAGTTGCTTTCGACGCACCCCCAAGGTTCTCCTACCCGCTAAGGCTATGGTGTCATAGCACGCCATTGGGCCGTCGACCCAGCATCTTGGCACCGGCAGCCACCCACCGTCCGGGGCTGCTTCTCAGTCACGAGCGAGACGATGATGCGTGGAGAGCTGCGGAATGATGCATAAAGAGGTTGAGGGGAGGAGGGGTCAGCGGGCCGGGCACGGATGCGGTGCTCTCCGACTGAGGAAGGAGCGTTGCTCTTTTTTGTGGGGCATCTCTCCGGAAAGATCATCACCACAGCATCTGCACTTTTCCTCCATAAGGGCCCGTTTTGACCCTCGAAGAGTCTCGACGTCTGGACGCCTCGGCACCTCGACCTCGACGCCTCGACCTCGATGCCTCTACACCTCGACAAACGCAACGTGTCGACGCCGGACAACGCCTCGACATGACCTCGAGCCGGCACCTAGCGGCTAGCGCGCCAAGCCTGTCAGATCATTGGCGCCATCCACCGGAAAACGGCCCGGATTCGTCCCCGCGGCCGCAGTCGGCAAAAGATTTCTGCATGCCGTGCGAGGGGTGTGTGAGGACGAGCTACCGCGGCACTCCCTGCACAGCACGTTGCACTGCAGCAGCACAGCGCCTCAGCCACGCCGCCACCCAGAATGGCAGACCGAGAACATGGCCTCGCTCCCGGCGCCCCGACAGCAAGCCCGGCCGCCCCGGACGCCAGCCGCGACGTGGCCCTGGCCGTCGTGGGCGAGCAGCGCTGCGCCGTGGACCCGGCCGTGGCAGCACGGGCGCGGCGCAAGATGGATCTGATTCTGATCCCGACCATGACCATTGGATGTACGTTTTCGTCTCTTTATTTTTTCTCTCTTTATTTTCTTCCTCTTTATTTTCTTCTCTCTTTATTTTCTTCTCTCTTTTTTACTTTTTCTCCCTTTTCTTCCGCTCCCTGCCGCTTCTCACAAACTCGCAGATGGATTGGTGTACTATGACAAGGTCAGCCTCTGTTGCATGTTTGTTTGCTCTTCCTCTCCGCTGACCAACAGGCCATCCTGGGCTCTGCGGTGCTCTTCGGCATGACCCGAGACCTCGAGCTGGCCGTCACAGACACGACGACGCACCCGCCGACCACGGACACGGCGCGCCTGTCCTGGGCCACCTCGCTCTTCTACTTTGGCATGCTGGCCGGCCTGTACCCGCTGGCCTTTCTGCAGCAGCGCTTCCCGCTGCGCTTCACCCTGGCGCCGCTGATTCTGCTGTGGGCGCTCGTCTGCATGCTGACGGCCACCGTGTCCTCCTTCCGCGCCCTCTTCGCCCAGCGCTTCTTCCTCGGCTTCGTCGAGAGCGTCCTGCCCACGGCCTTTATGTGCGTCGTCAGCGCCCACTACACCCAGGCCGAGCAGGCGCTGCGCCAGAGCTGGTGGTTCAGCAGCACCGGCTGGTGGACCATGATCGGCGGCGGCCTCAACTACGGCTTTGCCCACATTGGCGGCAGCGGCAGCGGCAGCGGCAGCGGCAGCGGTGCCCGCCTCCACTCCTGGCAGTACATTTACCTGCTGGCCGGCTCCCTGACCGCGCTCTTTGGCCTCGCCAGCTTCTGGCTGCTGCCCGACAGCCCCGTCTCGGCCTGGTTCCTGACCCCCGACGAGCGCGTCGCCGCCGTCGAGCGCCTGCGCGACAGCCACACCGGCGTGCGCTGCACCCGCTTCAAGCCCGCCCAGCTGCGCGAGGGCCTGCTCGACCCCATTGTCTGGCTGGTCGCCATCATGATGGCGTCTGCGTGGGTTTTTTCTCTCTCTCTCTCTCTTTCTCTCTCTCTCTCTCTCTCTCTTTTAGTTGCCTGCGTTTGTTCTCGGCGGCTGACCAACAGCTACACCGTCAACGGTGCCGTGAGCGGCTTCGGCCCGCTCATCGTCTCGACCTTTGGCTGGAGCACCCTCGACTCCATCCTGTTCCAGTTCCCGCTCGGCGGCTTCTGCCTGCTCTCCATCCTGGCCACCGGCTACCTGGGCTCGCGCTTCCCCGACATCCGCATCGCCATGCTGGTCCTGTGCTGCCTGCCCGTCATTGCCGGCTGCGCCCTGATCTGGAAGAGCAGCTGGGCCCCCCACGCCGCCGCCCCCGTCGTTGGCTACTCCCTCGTCGGCTTTTTCGGCGCCGTCGTCAGCCTCGTCATCACCATTGGCATGTCCAACGTCGCCGGCCACACCAAGAAGAGCTTCATGGCCGCCACCATCTTTGTCGCCTACTGCGTCGGCAACATTGTCGGGCCGCAGCTCATCAAGTCCCAGACCCGCTCCCGCCACTACCCGGAGCTGTGGAAGGGCCTGATCATCTGGTGCGTTGTTGTCAACGTTGTTGTAAGATACTGCTGCGCGCGCGCGCGCGCGCGCTCCCGTCACAGCTGACAAGCAGCTACTGCATCACCATGGCGGCGTCGGTGGCCTTGTACTTTGTGCTGCGCCGAGAAAACAGGCGCAAGGCGTCCGAGGCCGTGAGCGAGCTCGACAGCGCCAAGCTCGCCTTCCAGGACCTGACCGACCGCGAGAACCCCTGCTTTCGCTATGTGCTGTAGGAGGGGTGGAGTGTTGCACACTAGGCTTCCGCATATAAAGACACGACAAGTGCATTCTCCAAATACGGGCAAGATGGCCGAGCGGTTAAGGCGGCAGACTCAAGATTACGTAATCTTACCATTTGGTTCATTCTGCTGGGGCAACCTGCGCGAGTTCGAATCTCGCTCTTGTCAATATTTTTGACTTTTTGATGCTTTGATTTATTTATGGTATTTTTTTGTTTTTTTTGATGGTTTTTTTTTGCTTTGATTTTTGATGGTATTTATTTGCTTCGATTTTTGAATGGTCTTTTGCTTTAATTTTCATGGTCATTTTCTACGCACGGCTGCATTGTACGTGGTGAACTTTGCACTTGATCAAGTAACTTGTATTGAAATCACTTTTGGGTCTGCAGACTCTGTATGCAGATAAGGACATGCCGCGTAAGAAGACCAACTGACTGGCAAGTTGGGAGAAGAGAAGAGAAAAGAGAAAGAAAAAAGAGAAGAGAAAACAAGAGAAGAGAAGAAAAAAAAGAAAGGAAAGAAAGAAGAGAAGATGGAGATAGCACTAAAACTACATGCTGTCTGGTCACACAGTGACTAGCTCTGCCGGCAAAGGCCTGCTTAGACGGTGACGGTAACGATGCGCGTGACGGGCTTGCCGCAGCCGCGCATCGAGGTGGCAGCGGTGACGGCGGGGGCAGAGGGAGTAGTGGGCGTGGAGGGAGTGGTGGCGGCGGAGGTGGAGGTGGTGGGAACGGCGGCACCGAGCGCAGCCGAGACGGAGGTGACGGCGGCGGTGGCGGCGGCGGAGGCGACGGGGGTGGTGGCGGCGGAGGCGGCAGCGCCGGAGCCGAGGACGGAGCCGGTGGTGGCAGAGGAGGTGGCGGTGATGGCGGAGGAGGACTGGGTGGCGATCTCGCTGGCGCCGGAGTAGAGGGTGGGCCCGGGGATGGCGTAGGTGGAGGTGGTGGCGTAGATGTTGACGAGGATGCCGGCGTCGTCGGGGCTGTAGAGTTCGGTGGCGGGGACGCCGGCGGGGACGTCGGAGCCGGTGGAACCGGTGACCTCGAGGTTGAAGCACTGGGGGTAGTTCTGGGCGCCGTTGGCGCTGCCGGCGCTGTGCAGGGCAATGATCTCGTGGCGCAGGACGTAGAAGCCGGCGGCAATGGTGCTGGGGATGTGGACGAGCCAGCCGTCGGCGTTGGCAATCATCTGGTCGGAGGCGTAGGTGCCGGGGGCGGCGGAGCCGTCGACGAGGCCCTTTTCGTCAATCTTGAAAAAGGCGAGCGAGGCCTTGTCGACGCTCTCGCAGCCGGTGTCGCCGCAGGGGGCCAGGTAGCTCAGCACGGGGCCCTTGTGCGAGTCGGGCCAGGTGTTCCACTGCAAGAAGATGTTGTCGCCGGCGGCGACCTGGGCGTGGCCCAGGGCGTTCTCGGCGCCGCGGTGGCAGATAATGTCGGAGCTGTTGTAGGCGTCGGGCGAGACGAAGCCCAGGTCGGTGGCGGTGGTGGACCAGCCGACCTTGACGGGCTTGGTGGACTGGTAGGGGTCGGTGGTGACGTCGAAGCCGGCGTAGTCGACGCCGTTGATGACAATGTTGGAGACGAAGCCGTGGGCCGAGACGCCGGCGGCACCGGCGAGGGCAGCGAGCAGAGTGTTGGACAGCATTTTCTGGCCAGCAGAGCTGTGTAAGTGGAAGAGAGAAGTGAGAGAAGTGAAGAAGTGAGAGAAGTGAGAAGTGAGAGAAGTGAAGCCGAGAAGTGAAGACGACAAGTGAAGGCGAGAGCCGAGAAGTGAAGACGAGAAACGAAAGTGAAGACGAAAAGTGAAGACGAAAAGAATGTCAGACAATGAGTGCTGAAGATGAATGCAAAGTGAAGGCGGCGGCGTCTCTTATACGTGAGCTCCGGACGGACCAGAGGCTGAGAGGGCGCGGAGCTGGGACGGGAGCCAGGGGCCGGCCGGGCGTCGGCACGCGATTTGCTGGCGTGGCCTGGCGCTGTGACGGGGCGTGGCGAGAGAATCAGGGGCAGGCTGACGCGGAAGTTTGACCATCATGAGATGAATGATCCGCCGTCCGTAGGTGTGACAGTAGTGGGGCTTGGCGTGCAGGGCTGCGAGTGCCCAGAAGCGCTCTACAGAAGCGCTGCCTACAGTGCCCCGTCGCTGGCTGAGCTAAGCCGAATTTACAGAGCCACCGCAGCCTACGGCGATCGCCCAGCGCTAAACAGACAGCAATCGCTCAGCAGATCCCCGGGCGCTACAGCAGATCAGCGGGCGCTACAACAAAGGCCGTGGCCAACAGATCGATGCACCCGGGGATGGCGACGATGAAACG
The DNA here is from genome assembly GCA_019925645.1 of Graphilbum cf. rectangulosporium. Taxonomy (NCBI): domain Eukaryota; kingdom Fungi; phylum Ascomycota; class Sordariomycetes; order Ophiostomatales; family Ophiostomataceae; genus Graphilbum; species Graphilbum cf. rectangulosporium. The sequence continues at coordinate 97,388 of JADHKI010000025.1, forward strand.
AAACACTCTTGCGCAGGCAAGCGAAATCACAGGCGCCCTGGCTTGCCGCGCGTAAGGATGCAACCCCGCAGACCCTTGCTCTGGCGGGGGCCGTGGATTGGCGGAAGTGAGATTTGAAACGTGTTCGGACGATAATCGCCAATCAAGTTGCGACGGTGATACGACAGGATTGCACCGTCCCTTTTCCGGACTATTTCCACAGTCTTTGCACCAATGTCCATTCATCGACCATTCATCGACCGCATCGACTCGGGTACCTACACATCGTGCTCGACCTCGTCGACAGAGGGCACCTTGTCGAGGGTGAGGCCAAAGTGGGCGTTGACGGCGTGGACGGCGGCGCAGACGGCGCGGGTGTCCGGGGCGGAGACGCCGATGCGGCGGGTGCCGCGGATGTGCCACCAGGTCTCGGTGCGCAGGTTCTGGGACATGATGGCGGGCAGGACGACGAGCTCGGTGTCGAGGTCGTCGAGCACCTGGCGGTCGCCGAGGAAGAAGCCGTAGGTGATGTGGCGCGAGAGCCAGGCAAAGTCGGGGTGGGCGTCAAAGAGGCCGAGCGTGTCGGCGGCGTTGCGCGTGTAGATCTTGCGGAACCAGGTGTCGGCGCGCTGCTGGTTGGCCTCGTCGCACTGCCAGCCGGCGCGCGTCGGCGGGCTGCCGGTGTCGCGGTCGGCCGGCTGCTCGGCCGCGGCAATGGCCAGGATGGCCTCGATGGGCTTGCACACGCCCACCAGCACCACGCTCTTGACCAGCGCCTCGCGCAGCCGCCGCACCAGCGCCCGCCGCTGCGCCGGCGTCTGGTACGCCGGCTGCGCGCACAGGTAGCGGTACAGCGCCCCGGCCGCCTCCGGGTCCGGGCCGGCCGCCACGCACGCCAGCACCACCAGGTACCAGCGCTCGGCGCCGATGCTCGTGGCCGCCAGGGCCGCCTCGGCCTGGGCGAAGACGGCGGTGAGGGCGGCGGCAGAGGCGTCTGCGTTTGCCGGGGGGGTGGCTGCAGAGGCGGCGGTGGCGGCGGCTGCAGAGGCGGCGGCGGCGGCGGCGGCGGCGTCCATGGCGTGCGAGCTAGGCGTTGCGACTAGTTTCTAGTTCCGAGCGGCTGGATTTGCTGCTTGCTTTTGGCGGCTTGCTTTGATTGTTTTTGGCGGCTTGGGGCTTGCTTTGATTGCTTTTGGCTTGGTTGCTATGGTTTCTTTGGTTGATGCAGTTGTTGCTTTTTGCAGTTTATTGGTTTCTTGGCTTGGTATTCCTTTTTCTGCTGCTAGTTGGCTTTGCTGCTTCCCAGCTGCTCGCCTTATATAGTTTCTGCCTTGCTGATTCGTAAGAAATCTGACAACCAAGTGCTGACGCCTTACAGACAGCCGCCGGCTTACGGAAAGCGGCGATCCTCTATGTTATCGGACCACCTGCCCCGTCAAGCATGGCGCGATCGGAGTGTCTACGTATGCGAGCAGCGTGCAGCTACAAGTACTTGCGGCGTGCAGCCATGCCATGTTGCGGCGTGCAGCCATGCCATGTCACTTGAGTCAGGCGTGTCTATCTATGCGAGTGGAGTGTCGATAAATGTATGCAGAGGCGTCGAATGTATGCATAGGCGTCAAACATGTATGCAGAGGCGTCGATAATGTATGCAGAGGCGTCGTATGCGAGCGGAAGCCGAGGCGTCCGACTATAACTAGGCGAGGCGTGTTATGCATCGCCCGACCTTGGCACTCGACGCCGAGAAGGCCCGCCAGCACAGAGGCGGTGTGCCCCATCCGCGAGGGTGCGCTCGGCGCTCATTTCACTGGCGAGCGGCGCCGATCAGCGGGCCCCTTATGCGGCTTCTATGCGGCTTCTATGCGGCTCCAGGGTGGCTCCCCAGGTGGCTCCAATGTGGCTGCAGCGCGGCCCTCCACCCGGCCTCCACCCAGGCGCGCACGCGGCCAGTCACGGCCGCCAGAGCGAACCCCAGAGTGGTGCCCGGTGTGATTGCGGCTGCGGCAGCTGAAAGATGGCTGCAGATTCAGATTGGCGCGGGCGACGAGGCCGACGACGACGGAGCGTTGCCGAGAGCAAAGCCCCCCAAGACCCCGAAATGACCAGGAAAGGACGAGGCAACCGCCCAAAACGGACCAGGAAACCAAGACAGACCAACCCGAAGCGGACAAGACGCCTCATCAACAACCCGGCCGGGCAGTGGGTTTGTGATGGGAGCTGCAGCTGCAGGCTGTGGCGTCCTTTGCACACCGCTCGTCAACATGTGATGAAGAAGCAGCTGCCGGCTGCAGCGCCTGCTCTGGCATAAAAGGAGGAGGGCGGCCGGGTGAAACATGCAGCGGTCTTCAGCGGACACGATGGCTGTTTTTGATTCTCGAGAGGTTTGTGAGTGTGAGGCCGAGGCTCGTGAGCGTGAGGTTCGTGAGCACAAGGTTCGTGAGGCTCCTGAGCGTGAGGCTGCGGCTCGTGAGCGTGAGGTTTGTGAGCGTGAGGTTTGTGGGCGTGAAGCTCGTGAGGCTCCTGAGCGAGAGGCTGAGGCTCGTGGTGCTCTTGGAAATTCTCGTGATACCGACGCCGCCTTTGCGGCCAGCCTCCCCCACGACAACCGCGTCGGCCCCGGCTGCACCAACGTGCCGGCCACGCCGTTCCCGGCCACGGACATCCCGCCCGGCACCGACGCGCGCCTGGTCGCCGCCGACCTGGCCGCCAAGGTCAACGGCCGCCTCGCCGCCCGCGACTACGCCGGCCTCGCCGGCTACTTTGCCGCCGCCGGCGCCTGGCGCGACCACCTGGCCCTGTCGTGGGACCTGCGCACGCTGCAGGGCCCGGCCTGCATCGCCGCCTTTCTGGCCGAGGCCAACGCCGACGCCGGCGCCGACGCCGGCTGCCCGGGCGCGCGGCTGCTGAGCATCGAGGTTGACGACGACGGCGACGACAACCACCACACCCACAACGGCGCCCGCGCGCCGGCCGTTGCCCACCTCGACCGCCACGGCGCCGTGCCCTGCGTGCTGGTGCACATCCGCTTCCGCACCGCCGTCGGCACGGGGCGCGGCGTCGTGCGGCTCGTGCACGAGACCGGCCCGGCCGCGGCCGCCGCGCTCGGCAGCGTCTGGAAGATCTTTACCATGTACACCGCGCTCGAGGAGCTGGCCGGCTGCCCGGAGCCGCTGGGGGCGCACCGGCCGAGCGGCCGGGGGTGGGTCCCGGGCGCCGACTTTGGCTCCGGGTCCGGGTCCGGGTCCGGGCCCGACCCCGACTCGGACCCCGACTCGGACCCCGACTCGGACTCCCCCGCCGTCCTCGTCATCGGCGCCGGGCAGGGCGGGCTCGCCGTGGCGGCGCGGCTCAAGATGCTGCAGGTGCCGGCGCTCGTGGTCGACCGCGACGCCCGCATCGGCGACACCTGGCGGCGCCGCTACCGCCACCTCGTGCTGCACGACCCCGTCTGGTGCGACCACATGCCCTACCTCGACTTCCCCGCCTTCTGGCCCGTCTTCACCCCCAAGGACCGCCTCGCCGACTTCTTCGAGGCCTACGCCGCCCTGCTCGGCCTCGCCGTCTGGTCCCGCACCCACGTTGTCGCCCTCGCCTACGACGCCGCCCGCCGCCGCTACGACGTCACCCTCGAGCGCCACTCCTTGCCTGGAGCCGGCGCCGCCGCGCCCGTCACCCTGACCCTGCACCCGCGCCACGTCATCCAGGCCACCGGCTACCTCGGCCCCAAGAAGATGCCCGCCGTCCCGGGCCTCGACGCCTTCCGCGGCCGCGTCTACCACAGCTCCGAGTTCCCCGGCGCCGAGCCCCAGCCGCACCCGCCCTGCGCCCCCGGCGAGGCCCTGCGCGAGGCCGAGCGCGCCGCCGCCGAGCTCGCCGCCGCCGACGCCGCCGACGCCGCCGACGTCCGCTCCGAGCTGGCCGAGCCGGGTCCGGACTTTGACCTCGACGACGGCGTCCTGGCCGAGGCGGCCGTCGACTGTGCAGGAGCAGAGTCCAACAATGTCGCTAGAGACACCGCCGAGGCGGCCGGCCCCGGCCCTGCTCTCGTCGCCACGGACACAGTGGCTGCTTTCACATCCAATGCGGCCACGGATACTACTGACAAGGCCACTGGCACAACTGTCCCCGACACAGACATTGCTGTTGCCGCAGAAACTATACTCGATGTGGTCGCGGAACCGGACGCGATCGCGTTCACTCTCGACACAACCATTATCCAGATTGCCGCGGAAACGGCCGCCGCGACGGCCAGGACCCCGGACACTGCCGTCGCCGACACTGCCGATGCGGCGAGCGAGACGGACAGCGAGGGCAGCCGAGACACGGACGACGAGCATGAGGCGTTGATGAACACGGACGACGAGCACGAGGTGTCGTTTATGACGGAGAACACGGACTACCACGAGGGGGTGTTTGAGGGCAAGGCGGAGTCGGACTCGGAGTCGGAGCTCGACACGGAGCTGAGGTCCAGGCCGGAGCAGTCCAGGCCGGAGCAGTCCAGGCCGGAGCTGAGGTCCAGGCCGGAGCAGTCCAGGCCGGAGCCGGAGTCCAGGCCGGAGCAGTCCAGGCCGGAGTCAGAGTCCAGGCCGGAGCAGTCCAGGCCGGAGTCAGAGTCCAGGCCGGAGCCTCCACCCGAGGCCCGGACGGAGCCCGACTCTGGAGCGGAGCCTCAACCCGAGGGCAGGCCGGGACCCTCGCCCCCCCCCCGGCGGCGGGCGGTGATTGTCGGCACGGGCAACTCGGCGCACGACATTGCGCTGGACCTGTGGGCGCGCGGGTACGCGGTGACCATGGTGCAGCGCGGCACGACGTGCGTGGTCAGCTCGGGAGCGCTGCGCAGCATCGGGCAGGCGGCGCTGTACTCGGAGGCGGCGCTGGCGCGGCGGCCGGTGGCGGACGCGGACCTGCTGCAGTGGAGCGTGCCGCTGGCGCTGGCCAAGACGCAGGCGGCCGAGGCGGCGGCGGCCATGGCGGCGGCGGACGCGCCGCTGCTGCGCGGGCTGCAGGCGGCCGGCTTTGCGCTAGACCGCGGCATCGACGGCGCCGGCGCCGTCTTCAAGTACTACCAGCGCGGCGGCGGCTTCCACATCAACGCCGGCGCCAGCGAGCTGCTGGTCGAGGGCCGCGTGCGCGTCTGCCGCGGCGCCGTGGCCGCCGCCGACGCCGCCGGCCTCGTCCTGGCCAACGGCACGCGCCTGCCGGCAGACGACATTATCTTTGCCACCGGCTTTGCCAGCGGGCGGGAGGCCGGCCCGAGGCGGGGAGCCGGGGCCGGGGCCGGACCCGGAGAGGGCGACCCCGGAGAGGGCGACCCCGGCCCCGGGCTGGAGCCCGGCGACTTCTGGGGCCTCGACGCCGAGGGCGAGTTCCGGGCCGTGTGGCGGCGCTCCGGGCAGCCCGGCTACTGGTTCATGGGCGGCAACATGTCCATGGCGCGGCACTACAGCCGGTTCCTGGCGCTGCAGATCAAGGCGACGGAGGAGGGGCTGATGGCGTACGAGGGCAGGGGGCATCGATAGATGACAATGATGACAAAAAGTAAACCTACACTTGCCGGCTTTCACTACACCTCCCGGCTGTGAAAAAGGATATCCCCTCCCGGCTGTAAAAAAGTAAACCTACACCTCCCGGCTCTCCCCAATCTCACACACGTCAAAGAGGCCGGTCTCGGGCAGGCCACGGCGGCGCAGGGCGGCGCGCAGGCGGGCGGGCGGCTCGGCCACGGGCTCGGTCGTCAGCGCCCAGGTGCCCCAGTGCATGGCCAGCGCGCGGCGGCAGCGGGTGTCGCGCATCAGGTCGACGGCGTCGAGCGGGTCGGCGTGCATGCCCGAGAAGAGCGCGCGCGGGCAGTAGGCGCCGATCGGCAGCAGGCCGAGGTCAAAGGGCCCGCGCAGCCGGCCGATGTGGGCAAAGTCGGGGCAGCCGGGCCGGCGTGCGCGCTCCTTGTCGTCGAGGGCCTCGAGGGTGGCTGGCGAGCCCTCGCCGGCGGCGGCGGCCAGCTCGTCGTCGTCCGCGTCCACGTGGCGGTAGCCGGTGTCGCCGGCAAAGTAGACGGAGCGGCCGCCCGAGGCGACGGCCCAGCTGCACCAGAGCGTGCAGTCCTTGTCCAGGAGGCTGCGGGCCGACGTGTGCTGCGCGGGGAGGCAGGAGAAGAGGGCGGAGATGTGTGTGTGTGTGTCTTGTGTGTGTGTGTTTTGTGTGTGTGTGTGTGCGTTCGGTGTGTGCGTGTTTTGTGCGTAGGTGTTCTGTGGGTGTGCGACCTCCACCTCTGCCGTGGCCGTCTGCCACCAGTCCAGCTCGGTCACGGCGTCGATGCCGGCGTCCCGGAACCACGCGGCCAGGCCGAGGCCGACGAAAAAGTGCGCCCGCGGGTGCTGCTGCCGCAGCGTCTGCACCGATGGCCCCGACAGGTGGTCGTAGTGGCTGTGGCTGATGACGACGGCGTCGACCGCCGGCAGCGCCGCCAGCGAGCACGGCGCCGGCGTGAAGCGCCGGAACCGCGCCCACGCCACCGGCGCGCAGTGGTCCTCGAACACGGGGTCAAACAGCACGCGCAGCCCCGACGGAAACTCGACAAAGAAGCACGCGTGCCCCAGCCATGTCGCCCGCAGCCGGGGCGCGCCGGGGCTGTCGCCGGTCTCGGTTTTGGTTTCGGTCCCGGCTCCGGGTCTGGTCTCGGCTCCGGTCCCGGCTCCGACTCCGACTCCCGCGTCCACTCCGGGCCACCGGCTCGGCAAAAAGTGCGGCTTTCGCACCAGCACGCTCGGCACCGCCGTGTCCGGATCGGCCAGCCGGCCGCTGAAGCGGTACCTGTCTCGTCAGCCGGTGTGCTGGCCGTCTCGCCGGGGCCCGCCCAGCTGGCTGACCTACCGCATGCCCTTGCCCCAGAAGCTGACGGTGCCCAGCAGCTTGCCCAGCGCCGAGTCGCCGCCAAAGTCCACGTACGACGGGTGCGGGTTGCGGAACCGCACCGGCCGGCCGTCGCGCCCCAGCACATGGTGCGGTTTCGCCTGGGCCGTCGCCGGCGCCGGGTCCAGGCTCTCGTGCTTGGTCACGGTCACGCTGACGAGTGGCTCCATGGCAGGGCAGTAGGAAGCGAGAGAGAAATACGACGAGGACGGCAAGTTGACGATCACGACAGAAGACGGCAACGGGGCGACGGCGGAGCTGCGGTGCCCGTGCTGACTAATACGACTGCTTAACTCCGGCCGCGCCGGGCGGTCCTGGTCCGGACTTAACAACTGCCGGCTTTGATTGTCGGTTTCATAGCCAGTGCCATGCGATCCAATGCGGTACGGAGCGCTTGTGACCTATTCAAGGATCTTTCAATATAGTACCTTCCGAATTTTCACGTGATGCTCTGACGCCCCAAATAGGAATAGTCGTTATGCACTGCCATGAATCAGCCAAGATTACGGCCCCAGTCCGGGGTTTGCAAGATCGCCGTTGCGCTAAACCCAAAATGGAACGTCATCACCACCTCAGCTTACGGACTCGCGTATGTGTATATTCAGAGGCAGAGTGGCGCCATGTGTTGTAGAAGCTGACGTGAGCTTACGTGCTGACGTCTTGCTGGAGTGCGTAAAGTATGGATGGAGCGATGAAGCATTAATAGAGCGAGAAGCGTTGATAGAGATGAAGCTTAATAGAGCGAGGAAGCGCTCTTGGCCACTGCTTGATCTGTTGAACCGGAAACAGCACCATGGTCGCCAGCCAGACGTTTGACTTTATCGTGGTGGGCGCCGGCCCGGCGGGCTGCGCGCTGGCGCTGAAGCTGGCCGAGGCGGGCAGCCGGCCGTCGGTGCTGCTGGTGGAGGCGGGCGGCGACAACAGCGACCCGGGGCTGCGGGTGGACCAGGACAAGTACGTGCAGCACCTGCTGCCGGCGCAGGCCTGGGGCTTCCGCAGCGAGCCGAGCGCGGCGCTGGACGGGCGCGCCATTGAGCTGCCGCGCGGCAAGGGCCTGGGCGGCAGCAGCGCGGTCAACTTTGGCATGTGGACCGAGGGCGCGGCCGAGGACATGGACCGGCTGGCGGCGCTGGCGGGCGACGAGGCCTGGACCTGGGCGCGCTGCAAGGCGCGCTGGCAGAGCCTGACGCACGGCCGCTGGCAGCAGCCGGGCGACCTGCCGGCGGGCGGCGAGCGCTACGTGCGCCCGGCGCCGCACACGTACGGCACGGCCGGGCCGCTCAACCTGGGCTGGCCGGCCGGCGCCGCCTGGGACGCCCCGGTGACGGCCATGGTGGACATCTGGACGACGGCCCGCAGCAGCGGCGGCGGCGGCTTCGCGCTCAACCCGGACACCAACAGCGGCAACCCGCTGGGCGTCAGCGTCATTCCCACCACGGCCTGGCGCGGCACGCGCACCACGGCGGCCGACCTGCTGGCGGCGGCGCCGGCCAACCTCGTCGTGCTGACCGACGCGCAGGTGCAGCGCGTGGACTTTGACGACGGCACGGCCGCCGCCGCCGCCGCCACGGGCGTCACCACGCTCGACGGCCGCCGGCTGCGCGCCGCGCGCGAGGTGCTGCTGGCGGCCGGCACGCTCGGCTCGCCGCGGATCTTGCTGCACTCGGGCATCGGCCCGGCGGCGCAGCTGGCCGCCTTTGGCCTGGCCTGCCGGTACGACAACGCCCACGTCGGCCAGGGCATGCGCGACCACTGCCACATGACCATGACCTACCGGCGCGCCGCGCACACGTCGCCGCTGCTGCCGGCCTACTACGGCGACGCGGCCGCGCAGCAGGCCGCCCGCCGCCAGTGGATGCTCTTCCGCGCCGGCCCCTGCGCCGACCTCGGCACCGCCGTCGCCGCCGGCTTCTTCCACGCCGATGACGCCCCCGCCCTGCGCGCCAGCCCCGAGTTCGCCGCCCTGCCCGCCGCCGAGCGTGCACACCTCGAACGCACCGCCGCCGTGCCCGTCTTTGAGCTCGTCTTTCTCGCCGCCTCGCCCTACTACTACCAGAACGGCGGCCGCGGACAGGGCCCCGCCGGCAGCGACGGCAGCAACACCGACACCGACACCGACACCGACGCCCCGCCCGCCCTCGTCTCGCTGCTGCTGCTGCTGCACCACCTGCAGGCCCGCGGCCACGCCGCCCTGCAGTCGGCCGACCCCGCCGTGCCGCTCGCCGTGCACACCGGCCTGCTCGAGCACGCCTACGACCGCCGCCTCGCCGTCGAGGCCACCCGGGCGGTCCTGCGCGTGACCCGCTCGGCCGCCTTTGCCAAGGATCTCGTCGCGGCCTGGGACGAGCCCCGCAGCGACAGCGAGGACGACATCCTGCGCTTCTGGCGCGAGCGCCTCTCCACCTCGTACCACATGAGCAGCACCTGCCGCCTCGGCCGCGACCAGCACGCCGACCAGGCCGTCGTCGACCCGGCCCTGCGCGTCTTTGGCGTCCGCCGCCTGCGCGTCGCCGACCTCAGCGTCTTGCCCGAGCTGCCCGCCGCCCACACCCAGGCCCTGGCCTACCAGATCGGCATGATTGCCGCCGAGAAGATTGTGGCCGAGTACGGCTTGTAGGCGTGGGCTGTGGCGTGGACTGTATAACAAGTACTGTTCTGGTCAAGTAGTTAATGAAAGAACTCAAGTAGCAAGAGTTTTGATATCCGGACTCAAATGACGAGCCGTGATGCAGAAGAATCGGGAAGAGGAGCCATGTGATGAGGACTTAATGTCACTGCGATGCAGACTCAATGTCACTGTGATGCAGACTCAATGTACACTCGTGTGAGCAAACTCGTTTCGTTCATGCAACGACCGATTTAGCAACCTGCCATGTTAGCACACAGTGGGAATACAGTATAAACACTGTAAAGACTCACCTCCTCCTCCGCCGCAGCCGCCGCCGCCGCCGCCGCCGCATCCACCGCCGCCGCCTCCACCGCAGGCACCACCACCGCTACCGCAGGCACCACCGCCGCCGCCGCAGGCACCACCACCACCACCACAGCCGCCGGGCCCGCCACAGGCGCCGGCCGCAACGCCGCCGTTGCCGCAGCTGCCGGCGGCGCAGTTGGCCCAGGCGCCGTCGCCGGACGGCATGGCGCCGGGGCTGCCGTAGCCGTACATGTCGGGGGTGAAGTAGACGGGGTAGACAAAGGGGGAGTACACTGGGGGTTAGTTTCTTTTCGTCCTTTTCTTTCGTCCTTTTCTTGCTTTTCCTTTCGTCCTTGTCTTTATTCTCTTTTCCTCTTCTTTTTCTCCTCTCCCCCCCCACTCACTGAAATAGGAGTAGCCCCAGTGGTCGTAGTACTGCTCGCGCGGGGGCAGCTGGCGGCCGCGCTTCTCGGCGCGGCGGGCGGCCTTTTGGTAGTTGGCCTCGAGGCGTTCGAGCTGGATGCGGCGCAGGCGCTGGGTGACGGCGCTGCGGATGTCGGTCTCGACCAGCTGCACGGCGCTGTGGGCGGACACGTGGGCGGAGCGGTCGGGCGGGCACAGCTGGGCCTTGCCGGACGTGTGAAATTTCTCGGCCAGGCGGTTCTGCTTGGACAGGCCCAGCAGCTTGCCGGTCGAGCTGACGTGGGCGGCGCGGATGGCTGGTGGTGAGCGATAGGGAAATAGAAAGGGAAGGAAATGGAAACGAAGAACAAAGAACGGAAAAAAAAAAGGAAAAAAAGGAAAAAGAAAAACAAAGAAAAAAAAAGGAAAACAAAAAGAAAGGAAAAAGAAGAAAAAAGAGAGAAAAACCAAAACCCACCCTCGCAGTACCAGCAGGTGCACTCGCTGTAGACCTCGCCAAAGGTCTGCTGGTAGGTCTTGCTGGTAAACTCAAAGGCCTGGTTGAGCTTGTGCTCGTCCATCTTGTCGTCGTGGTCGATGAAGCGGTCGGTCAGGCGGACGGTAAAGGCGTAGTAGCGGCGCGGCGCCAGCTGGTGGGTGTGCCAGGCCAGGTCGACGTCGAGCGTGGGCACGCAGGTCTTGGTCGGGTAGCACCCAATCAGCCAGAGGAAGCGGCGGTACTTGGCCACGAGGCGCTCCATGGTCTCGCGCGCCGACGGGCTGTGCAGCCAGTCGAGGCGGTGCATCTTGTCGACAAAGATGCCCTGCCGCAGCACCGCGCCGGCCAGGTCCAGCGCCAGCGGCGACGCGTTGTCCCAGTAGCGGCTCATCATCTTGCGCACGCCCACGCGCGCCGCCCGCGCCAGCCGCAGCCGCCGCGGCGCGCCGGCGCCGTCCGGGGCCTCGACCGCCCGCAGCGTCGCCCGGTCCGCCAGCAGCGTCTCGATCTTGTCGCGCACGTCGGCCATGGACGCCCCCGTGCGGCCCGGCCGCAGCAGAGCTTCGGCCTCCTGGCCCAGGCTGTGGCGCACCAGCCGGTTGGGAAACGTCAGCGGCGGCGGCGGCGGCGGCGGCGGCGTGCTGCTGCCCGAGAAGCCCGAGGCCGGCAGCGGCCGGCCGCTGTGCAGTTCCAGCACCGTGCCCGGCATGGGCCAGTCGTGCTGGCGCAGGTCGCGCGCGTCCTGCACAAACTTGGCCAGCGACAGCAGGCGCCGGTCCACCCGGGCCAGGCACGTGCAGTGCGCCTCAAACTGGCCGTCGCCGTAGCCGCGGCCCGTCAGCAGGTCCGCCATGCTGCCGTCGAGTCAGCAACTATGTTGTAGAGGCCTCTTCCTCGTCGGGACAACTCACGTGCGCGCCTCGCCCTCGGTGCCCTCGGTGCCGCAGGTGGTCCAGGGCACGGTGAGCTCGCGCTGGCAGGCCGGGCAGGTGACCTGCTTGGTCAGGCTGTCGTCGACATTGTCCCACTGGTGGCCGCCGGAGCTGGCCTGCCAGGCGGTCTGGGCGGCGGCGGGCACGGCAAAGACAAAGTCGGCCGTGATGGCCTGGTTGACGGCGGCCCAGGGGAAGCCGTGGCTCCAGAGCCCGGCGAGGCCGAAGCGCATGCAGTCCTCGAGGAAGGCGCGCGGGTTGAGCATGTGCGCATGCAGCACCATCATGACGTCTGATGAGATGAGGAGAGGAGAGGAGATAGATGACATGGAATTGGAACTCACCCAATGGCAGCAGCGTGTCCGGGCTCCAGGCCATGGCCGCGGCCGTCGTGGGAAACTGCTCGTAGGCGGCCGGGTCGGCGGCCATGTCGCTCTCGGCGAGGCGGCGCTGGCCGAGGCGCAGCCACCAGTCGGCGTAGCGGTCTGCCGCGCGCGCGACGTAGAGCGCCCAGCGCTTCTCGCGCACCTGGGCCAGGCGCGCCCGGCTGCGCTCTGCCGGCGTGGCCGGCGCCGGGGCCGGCGCCGGCTGGCCGCCGCTGCCGCTGCCGTCGGCGTTGATGGCCGGCGCGAGCGTGTCGTCGAGCGCGAGCTCGTCCGTCAGCCCCCAGAGCCCGTCCGTGTAGCCAATGTCCTCCTTGAGCGCGTGCAGCGCCTCGAGGAAGCGCAGGTGCGCCAGGCACGTGTTCGCGTCCGGGTCGCCGCACTCCTCGGGCAGCTGCAGCCGCGCCAGCTGCTCGGCCAGGTCCGCCGCCAGGTCCGCCGCCGCGTCCGCCTCCGTCACGCTCGGCCCGCGCGGGTCTTGCGCCGTGTACGCCGGCAGCGCGTCCACATTCTTTTCCGCACTGGGGGCCATTTCAGCCGTGTTCTCGCCTTCTTTCGTCTGTAGTTTTCGTCTAGAGTTTTCGTCTGGAGTTTTCGTCTTTGAGGTGACTTCGTCCCTAGGCGTTTCGAGGTGATTCGTCCCTAGGCCTTTCGTCTGTAGACCTCTTCGAGGCAGATAACCACTCGAGGCCATGACGAGCCATCGCGAAGACGGCAGCCTAAATACCTCGCGCCTACCTCGCGCCTTCCCTCGCACGCCTTACCTAATCGGGCCACCGCGGGGCTGCGCCTGCCTGCCGCGCTTCGGTCACCCTTTGGGTGTTTTGTGTCTGCGCATGACAAGCCAGAAGGCGCGACCGACGGGCACAGTGCCGGCAGGAGCGGCCTAGCTGCGGCTGTGCCCTGTTTTTTCCCCGCAAAGCTTGGTATTGGGGTTTCACATGGCTTGAATGAGCTAAAAACAAGTACACACACACATACATACAACGCTAGCTGCCGCCGCCGTGACATCACTGCGCCAGCGCCAGCAGCTTCGCCCAGTCCTCGTCGCGGTCGGCGCGGATCTCCAGCGCGCCCTGCTTGGTGTCGGCATACAGCCGCAGGCCCTTGAAGTAGGCCAGCACGCCGCCCTTGCCGTCGCCGCGCGCCGTGATGCGGTACAGCGGCCCCTCGGCGTGGACTTTTTTGCGCTCCGGCATGAACTGCAGGTCGTTGTTCTCGCACCACTCCTCGACAAAGTGGCGCATCGAGAGCGGGTCCAGCGTGTCCGGGTGGGCCGGCTCGGCGTCGGATGCGCGGTGGGGCTCGCGGTGGTGGCGGTGCTCTGAGCGGTGTTGGTGGTGGTGCCGGCGTTCGCCGTGTTCGCGGTGATATCGGGGATCGCGATGCTCGCGGTGCTCGCGGTGCTCGCGGCGCGGCTCCGAACCGCTCTTGGTCTCCGGCGCCGGCAGACGCGCCCGCACCAGCTCCGGGTCGCCGCCGAGGTCGAGCGCCTGGTTGACCAGCGCCAGGCCGCGCTCAAACTCGGCGGCCACGGCCGGCAGCCGCCGCAGCGGCGCCGGCAGCACCTCGGCGGCCCACCACTGCAGCCACTGCGCAACCTCGTCGAGCGAGGCCAGGCCCGGCGTCGTCAGCAGCCGGAAGAGCGCCCGGTGCCACTGCGGGAACAGCTCCGCCACCAGCACCTCGCCCAGCAGCGCCGGCGCCACCACGTCCGCGTCCAGCCACTGGAACGCGCCCGTCAGCAGCTCCAGAAAGGGCCCCTGCTCGCGCGGCTCCACCCGGAACTGCTCCCGCAGGCTGCGCGCCATGCTCGGCAGCACGTGCGCCACCACCAGCGGCCGCCACTGGTCGTTGCTGCTGCTCGGCCGCAGCACCTCGCGCCACTGCCGCAGCCCCGGCACCACGCCCCGGTACAGCTCCCACCCGTCCACCAGCTGCCGGAACTTGCGCTTGACCTCGGCCACCAGCCCGTCTGCGCTCCGCGGGTCTGCGTGCCGCGCCGGCAGGTGTGGCAGCCACGGGAAGAGCCACAGATGCGGCAGCGCTCCTCCTCCTCCTCCTTTTCCTTTTCCTCCTCCTCCTCCTCCTCCTCCTCCTCCCCCCCCGTGCCGCCGCCGCTTCGGCTGCCACTGCGCCACCGCCTCGTCCAGCTTGCGCACCACGTCCTGCTCCAGCAGCTGCCGCCGCACAAACCCGGGCAGCAGCGGCGCCCACGTCTCGTACAGCCCCAGCAGCTGCTCCGTGTCGTGCACGTCCCAGCTGCGCACCGCTCGCGACACGTGCGGCAGCCACAGCCGGTACATCATCGTCTCGTACGCCGTCGCCGTCGCCGTCGCCGTCTTGCGCGCATCCTCGCCCGCCTCGTCGCCCGCCCCCGTGAACCCCAGCAGGCCCTGCAGCGCCGCCAGGTCGGCCGCCACGCCCGCCTTGGCGTCCTGCAGCGGCTCCCACGCCGCCAGCATCTGCCGCAGCAGTGGGTGCAGCGCCGCCACCGTCACGTCGGCCAGCGCGCCCTTCATCTCGCGCAGCGACGCCGCCGGGATCGTCGCTGCCGCCGCCTTGAGCTGGGCCACCGTGCGGTCCCAGCGCGCCTGCCAAGACTTTTGTTTGCTGTCGGGTCCGTTGCCGTCGCCGTTGCCGCCGCCGTCGCCGCCGTCGCCATCGCCGTCGCCGTCGCTGCCGTCGCTCGCCGTCGCCAGCGTCAGCTGGACAAACGCATCTGTCATGGCCGTGTGGCCCTGCAGGTGGCTCTCCAGCACGTCGAGCTCCTCGCGCAGCTGCCGCTGCTGCATGTCCGCGTACGCCTTGCGCTGCTGCAGCCCCTGCCACTCCTCCAGGATGGCCATAAAGTCCGTCTGCGCCCGCCGCGCCAGCTTGCGCGACGCCGCCTGCTCGGCCGTCTCGTCTTCTGCCCCCGCCACCGTGGCTGTGGCCACGCCCGACTCCGCCGTCAGCAGCCGCCGGCCCGGGCCGCCCGCGCCCGTCATGTCCAGGATCGGCGTAAAGGCCGCCGGGATGTGCAGCCCGGGCGCCGCCGCCTGTGCCTCCGCCGCCGTCATGAACTTGGCCTTGGCCCGCCGCGGCGTGCTCGTGCCGCTGCCGCTGCCGCCGTCTGCCTTGTTGCGTCGCCGTGCCGCCGCTGCCGCTGCCGCCCGGGCCTTCTTGGCCTGCCTTTCCTCCTCGTCCGAGTCCACCACCACCTCGCCGCGCAGCCGCGCCTGCCGCTTCTCTTCCTGCCGCTCCTTTTCCGACTTTTCCTTGACCGCGCCCAGGCCCGCTCCCTGCGGCCGCAGGTTGGCCTCAATGATAATGTTGCGGCCCTGGCCTTCGCGGCCCAGGCCCGAGCCCGGCACGTAGCCCATCTTGGCCATCATGCGCGCGCCAAACGAGTTGGCATTGACCTTGTTGCCGCCACCGCCGCCGCCACCGCCACGCGCCGCCTGGCCCGAAAACGCGCTGGGACGCGGCACAATCACCGGCTTTTGCGGCGCCCGGCTCACATCCTCCCGCAGCACCGGGTCGTACGCCGACGAAGGCACAAACCCGGCGCCAAGCGGACGCCTCGCGTCGAACGTGTCTCTGGGTATAGACGGGGCCGCCGCCGCCGCCGCCGCCGCCTGGCTGGCAGACCCGAGGCCCTGGCTCCGAGAGGCAGGCGCAAAACCCAGTCCGACACAGCCCGTCTCGTCATCTTCGTCGTCGTTGTCGTCGTCGTCGTCGTCCTCCTCCTCCTCTACCGCATAGCCTTTGTTGGCCGGCACAGCTGCTCCCAGGCCTGGCCGTGTACTTTCGCCGTTCTCGCTGTATTCTCGGGCGTCGCCGTCGTCGTCGTCGTCGTCGTCGTCATCACCGTCCTCCTCCTCCTCCTCCTCCTCCTCGTCCCCCTTTTGCTCCCCCCCCGACACAAAACTGACGCCCTGCTTCCGCAACGGCTTCCGCTTCCACCGCCGCCCGCCCGCCCCCACCTCGTCTTCGCTCTCGGACCCGAATATGCCCAGCGCCGCGCTCTCCTTGGTGTCGCGCCCTGTGCGCCGCCGCTTGCGCCGGTGGAACGCGCCAAACTCGCCCGCCGCCGCCGCCGCCGCCGGATCTGTCACCGGCCGCCGAAACGCGTCGTCGTCCGACTCCGACTCCGAGTCCGAGCTCGAGTACGCCTCGGCCGCCGCCGCCTTCATCTTGGCCGGGTCGTATGCAAAGTTGGGAAAGTCCATGTCGATGGGCGGTCGCAAAGAACAAGCTATGTGGCGAACAGAGCTCCGTTTCTACAAAGTTATTTCAGAGTCACGTGGCGGTCTCCACCTTACATGCTGGCCCAATCACGTGATCCGTCAGTCGTGCAAATTACATTACGCTATCAAAACAAACTGCCATGATCCGCTCGCTCTCTCCTCCCAGCTCAGCCTCTCCTCAGTCCTTGTTTGGCCTGTAAAGTTAGCATGCTCGTCTGAAATCCACAAGGATGTCGCATGCAGGCAGCACTCACCTTCATCTGCTCGATCCGCGCCTTGAGCTGGTTCGTCACTTCGGCCGCGCGCTTCCAGCTTTCTTGGCCGCCTACCGCGGAACCGCCAGCGCCGTTATGGCTGCTGCTGCCGCCAGCGCCGTTATTGCTGTTGCCGCCGCCGCCGCCGCCACTGCCGTAGCCGCCACCTCCGTAGCCGCCGCCGCCGCCGCCGCCGCCGCCGCCGCTGCCATACGCGCCGCCGCCTCCATAGCTGCCGCTGCTGTAGACACTGCTGCCGCCGTAGGTGCTGCCTGGACCACCGCCGCCGCCGCCACCAACATCGTCAATCGAGAGGTCGCGCCGGAATCCGCGGGCCGGGCTGCCGCGGCCGCTCGAGGTACCACCGCCACCACCGCCGCCGCCGCCGCTGACAGAGCGCAGGTCTGGGCTCAGTTTGTTGCGCGAGTACATGGCGCCGGGGCCGTCGCCGTTTTCCTTCTCCTCCGACAGGTTGCTGGCAAAGCTCATGCGGTGGCGGCCGCTGCCGCCGGCGCCGCTGGCGGCGTGCATGCCGTCGCGGTAGATGCCGGCGTCGTCGTGTGTGGGCGAGGCAAAGCCGGGGCTGGCGCGGCCGCCGCCCATACCGCCGCCCATGCCGTTGCCGTAGCCGTTGCTGTTGTATCCGTTGCTGTGGCTGCCGTGGCTGCTGTACGCGGCCACGGCCTCGGCCTTACCGAGGGCGCGCTTGAGCCGGTCGAGCTCGCGGCGCAGCCGCTCATTGGTCTGCTCGGCGGCCTCGGCGTCGCTGCGTGCGCGCACCAGCTGCGTCTCCTTGGCCTTGATGCTGAGCACGTCGCGCGTGTGGTCCTCGATCAGGCCGGCGTTTTGGTTCTTGAGCTCCTGGATCTCCGACGTCAGCCGCGACCGCTCGTGCCGCGCCTCTTCCGCCTGCCGCAGCAGCCGGTCGTTGGATGCCCGCAGCTCCTCGAGCTCTGCCCGCTCCAGCGCCGTCAGCCCCGACATGGGCGTCGGCGACGCCGGCGTCGGCGGTGTCGAGGCCGCCGCCGCTGCCGCCGCCGCCGACGGCTTGGCCAGCGACCGCGACGCCAGCCCGCCGCGGCCCATGCCGATGCGGGGTTGTGAAGGCGCTGGTGGCGGCGGCGACGCGGCCAGGGGCTCGTCGTCGTAGTCGTCGTCGTAGGCCGGCACCGCTGCCGCTGCGCGGCGCGGAGACATGGCGCTGCTGCTGCCGCCGCCGCCGCAGCCGCCGCCCGGTCCGGCCAGTGTGCGTTTCTGTGGCGCCTTGATGCCGCCACCGGCGCCGGCGCCGGATCTCGGCATGCCTCCTAGTTTGCTGCTGCTGCTGCTGCCGCCGCCGCCGCCGCCGCCGCCGCCTGCTGCTGTCCGGGATGTCGGCTGCGGCGCCAGCGGCGGCGGCTCGTCGCGGGACGCGGGCCGGGCGGCCGATGCGGCGGCACCGCCCGGTCTCTTCAGGGGCGAGGCGGCCGGCTTCCGGGTGCCGAGTTTCTTTCCGGCGCCGCCTCCCGAGGCGGCCGGCGCCGGGCGGGGCGGCGGCGGGGCGGCCTTGGGCTTTTCCTTGGCCTTGACCTCGGCGGTCTCGAAAAACTCCTTGACCTTGGCCTTGCGGATGTCGTCGAGGCCCTCGAGGTGGGGGTTCATGGCGCGCTCGCCGATAATCTTCATGACGGTGCCGAGGACCTCGGCGCCGCCGGAGCGCAGCGTCTCAATGGACTCGGACAGCAGCTTCTTGGCGGCCTCGACAATGGCAGCAATCTCGGGCTTGGAGGGCACGTCGCGCGTGGTGCGCAGGCAGCGGACCAGGAAGCGCATGGTGCCGTCCTTGACCTGGGGGTTCTTGTTGCCGAGATAGGCGGTAATGTCCTCGAGGCAGTCGGTCAGGCTGGTGCTGAGGAAGATGGCGTCGAGGGCGGCGCCGAGGGCGTCGGCCACGGACTGCTTCTTCTCCTTGAGGCGGTCGAGCACGGGCTGCATGACGGTGGGCCGGTAGCGGGCGTAGGCCTTGCGCAGGCCCTTGGCCAGCGCCTCGATGCACAGCGCGGCCTGGGTGACGACGGCCACGTTGGCGTCCTTCATGCACTTGGCCAGGCCGCGGTTGATCTCGGCAAAGTCGCCGTCCTTGATGCGCGGCACGTTGACGACGGCCAGCAGCGCGTCCACGGCCTCCTTGCGGTCCTTCCACTTGGACGAGGCCAGGCTGTCGTGGAAGGTGGCGGGCACGTTGCGCAGCACGTCCTGGGGCTCGGCCAGGTCAAAGGCGTCGACCTCGACGGGCTCGTCGTCGTCGTCGCCGTCGCCGCCGGCGCCGGCGCCGTCGCCGTCGGCACCGGGGGGCGGGGCGCGCGCCAGCGCCTCCTGCTGGGAGCGCAGCAGGCGCTCCTGCTTGGGCGCGGTGTTGCTGGCCTTGATCTCCTCGAACTGGGCCTCGAGCTCGGCCTGCTGGGTGGGCTTGAGGTCGGCCCAGAACATGGGCTTCATGGCCTCGCGCAGCCAGCGGTAGAACTCGACGGCCAGCTTGGTGGCCTCGGCGCGGACGTTCTTGTCGGCGTGGCCAAAGGCCTTGGGCAGCGCCTTGAGCACGGGCTTGGGGTCGACAATCTTGCAGCCGTAGGCGTGGTAGATGGTGGTCAGCGCGGCCAGGCTGGCGGCAATCACCTTGGGCTGCTTCGAGGCCAGCGTCGGCAGCAGGTCCTCGATGACGGCGGCGGCGCCGTCGAGCTCAATGTAGAGCAGCAGCGCCTCCATGGCCGAGGCCTTGGTGGCGGCGCGCGTCGACGGCAGGCCCTTTTCGGCGATGCCGCCAATGGTCTGGCCGCGGCTGCGCACGGCCGCCTCGCGGCCGCCAAACTTGAGAAAGGCGCACAGCGCGGCCATGCCGTCCTGCTGGGCGGCCACGTTGGAGTCGGTGACGGCGCCCTTCCACAGGCTCGGCTCGTGCAGAAAGGGCCGGAAGGCCGGGTCGTGCTCGTCGGGCGTGAGCTCAAACTGCTTGGTCGCATCTTCGTAGGCCTGCTTGCGGACTTTCCAGACCTGGGCTGTCAGAAGAGAACACACACACAAAAAAAAAGGCAACAAGAACCAAAAAAAAGCAAGAAAGACGGCGTGCAGTCGCAGACGGGATCCCGGGAGACGCACCTTGTGTGTGAAGCGGTCCTGCAGCGGGAGAGAACTAAAGTCCTCCTCCTGGTCGGCCATGGCGGGCAAGAGGGCGCGCAAAAGGCCGTGGGCGGTGAGGAGCTTCGCGTCCGGGCCTCGGGAAGCGTCCGGGAGCTTCTGCTGAAGCCAGGTTCCTATTTTGCCAATTAGCCGTCGCTCGTGCGGCGGTCGGGGGCGCTCTGTCGGAGCCATGAGATGCCTTGGGGGAACAAAGGGAAAGGGGGCAGGAGCAGGTCAGGGTGCCGCTGCTTGCGCAGCAGCGAAACAAGAGCGGGACGGACGGGGGAGGACCGGGGCACGAAAGGGGGGAGAGGAGGGACATGGCGGCTCCCCCGGGGGATCGCGTGGGCGCAGGAGGGAGAGAGCAGGCCAGGAAGCAGAACACGTACAGTTTGGAACTCGGAGACAATGCACAGCCGTCACGGAAGGAGGCAAGCAGAGCAGCTCTGTTTGTTTGTATGCGCTTGCAAAGGAAAGAAAATTTAATTAAAAAAAACGGCTGCCCCACGGGGGTGTGCGGAAGAGGAGAGAAGCGGCGCCAACGGAGGTGATTGTGTCGGAGAGAGAGAGAGAGAGAGAGAGAGAGAGAGAGATGCGTTTCGGCAGATGCGCGTACGCAAATAGGTGTGCGGCACGGGAGCAAGGCGGCTGTAGGTGTGCAGGCGGCCGGGTGGGTGGTTGTGTGTCGGGGCGACGTAGGGGGTTTAGTGAGCTGAGAATTTGGCGATGCTGGCGGGCTGTGATGGGCTTCCGTTGGCAGGGCAGGGGCGCGTCTGTCATGTGATCTGCTGCTGGAGAATGACGCATCATTGGCTGGGCGCAGCACGTGACGAGTAAACAACCCCACAACATTCTTCCTACGTAGCACTCTACGCTCTCGCTCTACAGCGGACTGCCTACGCTCTGCAGCGCGCTGTCGGTTATCTCGTACAGCTCGCCGAAGCCTTAGATGGCGTGATGCGGGCGGCCGGCGACGCGGTAGGCGGGACGTGCCAGGTAAAGGGAGCACGGCAGAGATGGAAATGAGAGGAAGAAGGTAAAGGAAAACGCAAGAAAATGAAAGAAAAGGAAAACGCAAGAAGAAAATGAAAGAAAAGCACAAAACGAAAAAGAAATAAAATAAAAAAAAAACAAAAAAAAAGAGAAAAAAAGAGGAATACGCACAAGGCGCTGGGCAGGTAGCGCGCGAGGTCGCGTTCTCGAGCTCGGCCAGGCTGCGAGTGACGCTGCGGAAGGAGGCCTCGGCGGCGGCGGCGGCGGCGGCGGCGGGCTGACAGGCTTTGGCAGAGCTGCGATCAGTGAGCGAGTCAGCGAAGAGAGCGAGGGGAGGACGGCGGCGAGGCGGCCGAGGACGCGCTTGGTGGCCGGGCCGTAGACGGCGGAGGCGGCGACCTCGAGGTGGGAGAGGGTCTGGCTGCCGGCCGGGGTTCTCTGGCGTCCCGCCCGGCCCGGCCGCGCCCGGGCTCGGCCATAAACGCTGGCCGCGGCCCGGCGGGCGGCAAGGGCGTTGTACGCGGCCCGGCTGGAGCGGCAGGACGTTGTACGCGGCCCAGACGTGGCCGCGGCCAGGCGGGTGTGTTCTGGTCGTGGGCATGGGGGTGTTCCGAGGTCTGGGTGTTTGTAAAGGTCTGGGGTCTGGGGTCTGGGAGTACGGATAGTCCTGGGAGTCGCAGTCCTGGGGTGGGCGCGGGCGTTTTAAGCGCTGGGAGTCCTGGCGGGAGTGCGTCATTGAGCACCCGTGCCGCACCAGCCACGTGCATGGCCGCACTGCCACAGGGTGGCATCCATGTGGAGTGCAAGCTCGTCTACCAGTACGTGCGGTTACAAGTACGAGTTACCGTCTCGGAAAAATCCGCTTCCGCATCACCCCATGCTACGTGCCCTGCCATAGGGCGTGAAAATGTGGAATGATTGCCCGGCTCGCCATTTAAGCACTCGGATAGACTAAAACCCTTAATTATCCCGCCCGCCCCGCTAGTCTCGATGGAGCCCGGCCGCTCTGCTCTTCTTATCCTACACCGTATCTCATCCGTTCGGGTCGGCTCCGTGATCGAGCAGCAGCTGCACGACGCCCGCGTCGCCGGCGGCGGCGGCCACGTGCAGGCAGTTCTCCCCCCCCGCGTCGCACTGGCGCACGTCGGCGCCCCAGGCCAGCAGCAGCGCCAGCGCCCGCACGTGGCCGCGCTCTGCGGCGCAGTGCAGCGCCGTCCGCCCGCGCTCGTCCTGGGCGCCGACCTGGGCGCCGTTGCGCAGCAGCAGGCTGACCACGGGCGCGTGGCCGTGCGCTGCGGCAATGTGCAGCGGGCTCCGGCCGGCTCGGCGCCGTGCCGCCGCTGCCGCCGCTGCCGCTGCCGCCGCCGCCGCCGCCGCCGCCGAGACCGCCGAGGCCGGGCCGTTGTCGTCGGCGGCCCCTTGCGCATCCAGGCGCAGGCCCACGGAGACGAGATCCGGCGCCGGCTCAAAGACCATGTCGCTTTCGAACAGGGGCAGGTCCGTCGGCAGCGTCTCGCACGCCGCGACGCTGCTGCTGCTGGTGGCGGTGGCAGTGGCGACGGCGGCGGCGGCGGCAGCGGAGGCAACCAGCGGGCCCCGGTCGGCCTCGTCGGCTTCCGGCCCCGGCTGCACGCAGATGGACGACGGCGACGGCGTGGCAAACAGCTCCGACAGCTCCAGGGCGGCGGCGGCGGCGTCGTCCACAGAGACGGCCGGCGCCTTGCGGGCGACGACGGCGGCGGCGCCCGGTGCAGTGCCACGGTGGTGGTGGTCCGGCTCCGGCTGCAGCTGCATGCTGCCGGCTTTCCTGCGTCCTGTAGGGTTTTGCTTGTTTGTTACGACGTCTAGGAGGCGGGCCGACGGTGGTTCGAGGTGTCTCCTTACGGTGATTCCGCTGGGCGATCCTGTTCTGGAGCCGCCGCCTCTCTGCCACCTCGGCTGCTGCTGCTGCCGAGGCCTCTGCCGACATGGTCAATAAGCCGTCGAGTCGAACGTCGAGATGTGCTGCCGCGGGAGAGAGAGAGAGAGAGAGAGAGAGAGAGAGAGAGAGAGACCACACGCACACAGAGAGAGAGAGAGAGCGAGAGAGAGAGAGAGAGAGGACCCTGGGAGGGCACTTGCTACACAAGAGCCCGGGAGACGGACCAAGGCACGGACCATGGGATATGCAAAGGGCCCCGCGTCCCGCGCCTTCTCGTGCATGGCCCACTTTATCCATCTACGGATTGCACCTTCTCGTTTGGGGGCTCTCGTAACGGCAGTGACATGTTACCGCGAGTGTTGCATGTGCGGGCAAGCAGAGTGTATCCATGGATAAAGTATGGTACACTCTGTAGAGGGCCCCATATATGGGGCACTGTACACGCAGGAAATGTGGGGCGCGGACGCTAGGCGTGTCGATCCGTCATCCTTCGTTGGCAGCGGCAGCGGCAGCGGCAGAAGCGGCAGCAGCAGCGGCGGCGGCACCACGTCCGCTGTGGCCGCGGTCGGCGGGCCAGGCGTGCCGGGCCTTCCACCGCTGCAGGCCCTCCCACGAGCGGCAGACGTGCTCGGTGCCCCAGCCGCGCAGCGGGCTCTCTCCCGGGACCGGGACGGCATCGGGCCCCTCGAGGGCGGTGTCGCCGGCGCACAGGATGCTCTGGCGGAGGTAGCTGAAGCAGTGGGAGACGTGGTGCGGCTCAAAGCTGTCGGGGGCGGCGGCGGCGTCGGTGTCGGCGCTGCTGGCGTTGGCGGCCGGCTGGCTCAGGCGGGCAAAGGCGATGTGGAGCGCCTCGAGGCAGTGCAGCGCGTGGAACATGGAGACCATGTAGACGTTTTCGACGCCGGGCAGGACGTTTGTGTTGGGCGCGAGGCCGTGGCGCCGCACTTGCTCGGCCGAGAGGTGGATGAAGCCGGCGTCGGCTGGCAGTCAGTGGGGAAGAAAAGAGACAAAAAGAAAACAAACAAAAACACAAAAAAAAGCCAAAAAAACACAACCAAAAAAAAAAAAAACACACGCAGATTGTACACCTCCCAGGCCCGGGTGACGTCCTCGACCGTCTGCAGGTGCCGGAACCGCGGCTCGTCCTGGAAGACCACGGCGGCCGGGGGGATCTGTCGGTCAGCCGGCGACGGGGGGGCCCTCCCTCCTTCAGCAACGGCGCAGACGCACCAACGGGGCGCCTCGGCGGACGTGGACGCCCAGGGCGACAAGCGCAGCCAGCTGCAGCAGACAGACGAGCGCCAGGGCCAGGGCCGCCCGCGAGCCGCACCAGGCAGAGCGGGAGGCCGGGCGCTCGCCCTCGTCGTTGTGGAGGGCCGTGTATCGGGCGGCCATGCTGGAAATGTCGGGGCCTGGAGATGGCAAGAAGTGGCTGTCCGGCCGAGAAGAAGGGTTTGTCCAGACGGCCGGCCGTGTGACGCAGCCGTGACGCTGCCAGGATCACAGCCAGGCCGTTCTCGGCTGACGGCCGTGGCCGTGGTCGTGGCCGTGGCTTTTTTTCGTCATGCTGACAGTCATCCTTGCATCCACCGTAGTCGTTGCATCCACCGTAGTCGTTGCATCCACCATAGTCATCCTTGCATACCGTAGTCATCCTTGCATACCGTAGTCATCCTTGCAAACACCGTAGTCATTCTGCCTACTCCTACTCAAACACCCGCCCGCCCCACCAGCCCTCCTCCAGCCGCACAGACCGCACCGCATGTGCCTCGGTCCAGGCCCGGATCGCCTCCACATCGCGACACTTGTGCCGTGAATCAAAGCGCAGCCCGCTCTGCGGCGGGGTGCCCTCGGCGGCGCCGGCAGCAGCCGGTCTGATGTCCTGCAGGACGGCGGCCAGGTCCGACCAGCAGAAGAGCGCCTCGCGCAGCCGCTCGAGGCAGAGGTCGGCCTCGCGCCAGACGGCGGCGCGCGGGCCCTGGAAGGCCGCGTGGTGCGCGTCGTAGAGGCGCTCGCCGGCCGGCCGGCCCGTCAGGTCGCGCGCCACGTGCCGCCGCAGCAGGTCCAGGCACTGCAGCTGCACAAACACCTCGGGGATGGCCAGCGCCGCCTCGGGCCGCCGCGGCGGGTGTGCGTGCGCCCCGCCGGCGATGCCCAGGTCGCGCAGCCGCCGCGCCGGGATGGCAATCGGGTGGTCTGGAGGCAGTCAGCGGCCGTCTCCGGGCCCAACTCCGGGCCCAACTCCGGGCCCAACTCCGGGCCCAACTCCGGGCCCAACTCCGGACCCTCCGGACCCTCCGCACGCACCTGGAAGCCACGCATCCCACTTGGCGCCCAGCTCGTCGACCGGCGTCGCCAGGCTGATGAGCTCCGACTCGGTAAAGAGCGTCGCCTCGGGGAAATCCGTCCAGGCCCGCTGCCGCACCGATGCCGGCAGCGGCGAGAAGCCCGTCTCGCGCGCCTGGCACAGCTCCTCCGAGGGCCGGCTGTACAGCGCGCCCAGGGCGAACAAGACGCCCAGGGCCGTGAAGAGCAGGCTGGCGGCAGACGCAAGCATGTTGAGTGACGATAGCTGGCCTTTGCTTTGATGGGTCTGGCTTGCGTATCTCTGAGCCGGCCTGCTCGATGAGTCTGGCTCCGTAATCTTTGTGCCGGCCTATGCTCGATGGGTCTGGATCTTTGTGCCGGCCTTGTAGTGTCAGCAACGTGTCAGCAGCCCGACCATGATGACCAGCAAAGCATGGACGACAAAAAGCCATGGCTGCTGTTGCGTAGCCGCTGCCGGAGCAGAGACCCCCCGCGTCACAAACACACACACCGACATGACCGACAAGCACTGGTCGCAGAAGCTGGCTTTCTGGAGGCCGGGCCCGGTCTACCAGCAGCTGCCCGGCCTGCCCGGCGACGGCGCCGACCAGGCCGATCCACCGGCACGTAAGCCGCGCAGCTACGCGCGCTGGCACCTCGCCCTTTCCGGCAGCTTCTGTGCCGCCACTCTGCTCCTCTATGCTCTCGCGAGGCTGCGGCTGGACGGTGCCTGCACGGCGCTCTCTGAGACTTGGAGTAGGCTTCACACATCACCCCCCCCCCCCCCCCCCTCCTCCTCCCACAGATCACTCCCCCTCCTCCCCCCCAAAGCTGAAGCCGCAGGCCCCTTGACACACTTGGTCGAGTACGAATGGCGCCAGCATGACGCAGAGGCCTGCCCGGACAAGTACTGCGGCCTGCCCAACAAGGAACGCGAGGATGCCTGGAAAGACCTGTGGGACCGTGAGTCCCCCCCCCGTCCGTGCTGTCACCAACTCTGACCCCCAGTCGGCTGGCATGGCTTTCCTCGGGAGAAACTGGCGGTCCTGCACAAAGCGGCCACGACCGAGTTCCTGCACCTGCTCCCCCCGGCCGACGAGAACGTGCTGGTATCGATGCCTGGCGGTACGCTACACCGAGTGTCCCCCCAAAGGCCCGACTGACCTTTTTTTTTTTTTTTTTCTCTTCTCTGCTCTTCTTCTCTCCAGCCATCCACCAGCTGCACTGCCTGACCACCGTCCGCGAAGCCATCTACCTGGACAGCGGCTTCGACCTCTCGCCCTACTTCAACACGACCCACGACATTGTCTTTGACTACCACGTCAACCACTGCCTCTTTGCCCTCGAGACCGTCATCCGCTGCAAGGCCGACGTCTCGCCCGTCGTGCTGGAGGAGAAGCCCTGGGCCGCGGGCCAGACGGGCCGCCGCAGCCGCGGCTTCCGCCTGCGCGACCCGCGGAAGCGCTGCCGGCGCTTCGAGCCGCTCCGGGACGCCTTTGCCAAGCACGCCGTCTGCTCGTCGGCGTGCAACGCCGACGAGATTTACGGGGGAGTACATGAGCACCATCATGGCTGAAGCCAGACGCTTTATTACGGGGCAGACGTACAGAACAGCATCATGCAAAATGGCAGACTCGCTATTCACTCGTTCTACGCTCGGTCCAGACTCACACAATCTCGGTGCCGTGATTCCCCTCGTCTGCGTGCTGCTCAAAGTACCCGTGCAGCTGCTTGAACTCGCGCGTCATCCGGTGGACGCGCGCCCCTGGGGGGGCCCGCAGCGCCACAAACTCCCGCACGTCCACCGCGTTCCGCTCCTGCCAGGCCCGGATGGCGCCGTAGTCCTTGCACTGGTGCTGGCCGCGGAAGTCGGGGAAGGGATGGTCTGGCTGTGAGCAGGTGTGACGGATCCCGCGCCACCCATGACGAAAGAGGAACAGGACACATCAAGAGACTGGGGCGCAGACGACTCACCGACGCCGTCGGTCCAGATGTGCGTGTACACGTCTGTGCTGGCCTGGCAGAGGATGCGGTCCAGCAGAAACTCGATGCAGTGCGACAGGTGCAGCCGGTGCATCGCGCCCGTGTCGTTCCAGCCGCCCGGGTACTTTTGGCCGTAGTAGTGCTCAAAGTAGGCCTCGCGCCGCAGCGCGTCCAGGCAGTGCACCTGGTGGAACACGTCCACGCGGCCCGCGTAGCGCCCGGCGCCGACGCCAAAGCCGGCCGGCAACTCCACCAGATCGGCCGGGTCCTTGCCCAGGGCCACGACCTCGCCGCGCGTCAGCGGCACCAGCCGCAGATCGCCAAGCTCTTCCCAGGCCACGTCGACCTCGTGGCTGGGCTCTTGCCGGTAGATGCTCGGCCGCGCATTCATCAGAAGCGTGATGTCGGCCTGCTTCTGCACCATCTTGACGGCTGTCGACGAAAGGATCGGTGCTGCCCTGGTCAGCATGCTTTCCTTTCTCTTCTGGTTCTTGCACCCCCGACCTACACGGCCCGGACGTCTTGCGCAGATGGTAGTTTGGTCCGCCAAAGAGCCCGGTGTGGAGGCACAGGGCCAGCGCGAAAAAGGTCGCCGAGGCCAGAAACAGCCCCACGTTGGCCGCGAGCCAGATCCGTCTCGACAGGCCGAGACGGGGTCTCCCATCCGTGTCTTTTGTGGCGATGCTGCCGCTGTCGCCGCCGCCGCCGCCGCCACCAAGCAAACATTCGTTTGAGTTGCCCGCCATTCGCACAATAGTTGTCACGGGATGTGAAAGTCATGCTCGGAACCGAGGATGCGGCTGTGTGCGCAACAAGTAAGCAGAGCCCGTCTGCATGCTGACCGGGCCGGTCAGCAATCTGACAGCGGCAGCCGACCACCACCGTTTGCGCTGCACCGCAGCCACTGCTGCACACTGCTACACTACTTACGCTTTCGTAGCCACCACACTGCTTGCGCGCACGCATCTGTAGGCGTGGCCGCTCAGCCTGCACTCTTCCACCTTTGTTCGAGATGGGCGTATCGCTGTCCAACCTGTCCCGGCTGACCATTCCGGCCCTCGCCGTCACCGTGTCGCTGGCCCTCGTACACTTTCTGTTCTCGGACGTGCTGCCCGTCGACTGGCCGCTGCACCGACAGGCACGGCCGCTGCCGAGTCCCTGTCCGGCCCATGGCGCCTTTCTGGGGCCGCATCTGCGATGGCTGATCGCCCCCGACGACGACAACACTGCCGCGCCTGCCCTCGACGATGAAGGGTCCCTCTCGCTCCTGGAGGAAGCGAACCTGACCCTGAACGGCGGCTTCCTCCGACTGCGGGCGCCGAGCGGGCAGGTCGGCTTCTACGGGGTGTCCATGTACCACCAGCTCCACTGCGTCGATATGCTGCGGGCCTTTGTGACCGATGGACCCTCGGGCCATCATCACCATGGGCATCACGAGGACGAGGGGGGTGAAGGCCACGGCCAAGAGGCAGATGCGTCGCGGGACGGCACACCCGACCACATCATGCACTGCCTCGACTATCTGGCTCAGGTAGGTCATGCCGGACGTCACTCCTGACCCCGTCTTGTCACTCTTTCGTCTGGTCACTCATTCCCAGGCCATTGTCTGCGCAGCCGACGACACCGTCGAGCCTGCGCGGCTCCGGCGCACCAAGGACGGCCAGACGATTGCCATCATCGACGGCCTGTCGGCGGCACACCACTGCCGCGACTCCCGCGCCGTCCGCAGCATCGTGGAAGGGTCAGAACAGTCGCCGCTGGCCGTGTCGGAGATCAAGACCGGCGCGACGGCGCAGTCTGTGTTTGGAGAGGCCGGCAGAGCCGGCAGAGAGTAGCGAAGACGGTTGCACTGTCAGCACAAAAGAAAAAAAAGGTTGATTAGCATGTCACAAAGTAGCATTTGGGTCCTTCCCGATGTGGCAGTATGACAAGACAGAAGAAGCGGGGCCTCCGTACATGCATATATCATATATAAAACCGTTCTTTCCGTCACGGGATGAAACGGGTGCCTCGGCTGCGCACCACACCCGATCGACAAAACATCCAGCACACCCAGCATCGCCACCATGGCATCCGAGTCAGAGCAGCAGGTGCGCTACTCGGTGGGCAAAAAGGACATTGGCGAGGCCAAGAAGTTCAGCTGGGAGTGCGCCGTCCCGTCGAACCGGTTCTGGGACGACCTCGACTTCTCGCAGGCGCGCAACTTCATCCAGGCCATGACGCCGGCCGAGCTCGACGCCCTGCCGGTGGACGCCAACAGCACGCAGACGGTCCCGCAGAAGCAGGAGTTGCTGCTGCGGCTGCTGCAGGACAAGCTGGCGCGCGAGGACGCGGCGGCGGCGCCGCAGACGCTCTTTGACGTCGACTACGAGGCCTGGCAGACGCTCTGGCTCGCCATCTACA
Source organism: Graphilbum cf. rectangulosporium (assembly GCA_019925645.1). Taxonomy (NCBI): domain Eukaryota; kingdom Fungi; phylum Ascomycota; class Sordariomycetes; order Ophiostomatales; family Ophiostomataceae; genus Graphilbum; species Graphilbum cf. rectangulosporium. Next base: position 126,655 of record JADHKI010000025.1, read on the forward strand.
CCTTCAAGCTCGCGCTGGGCCACGCCGACACCGAGGCCGTGCTGCGCAGCGTCATTGACGGCAAGAACGCCAAGGACCCGGCCAACCTGTCGCTCGAGCACTCCCTGGCCAGCCTGCTCCTGCGCCGCGGCGCCTACGCCGAGGCCGAGGCGCTCGAGCGCCGCGTGCTGGCCTGGCTCGTTGGCCGCCTGGGCGCCACGTCGCCCCAGGCCCTGTCCTCGCGGCAGATCATTGCGCGCGCCGTCTGGAAGCAGGGGCCCGAGCGCGTGCCGGACGCCCGCGCGCTCTTTGCCGAGGTGCTGGGCCTCATCGAGCAGTCCAGAGACGGCCCCTACGCCGTCTATGCCGACGAGCTCAAGGCCGACACCGACAAGATGGTCCAGGATCTGGAGGAGGGCCGGCTCTGAGGGCGCGCAAGGAGGGCGCAATAAGGGCGCCAGGAAGCAGCACGGCCCGTACTCTGTATTTTTCGCAAGGCATTGAACGTCTTTCCAGACGAGATAACATAATCTGTCTTTCCGGACGAGATAACATAATCAGAAACGGTGTACGTCTTGTCCGCATCGTGATGCCCGCCTCATGATGCAGCTATTCCGCGGCCGCTTCGGGGGCCTCCTCCCGCTTCTTGGGCTCTCTCCACGAGGCGTACAGAGCCTCGGAGATCTCGTCCACCGTGCCGCGACGGGCCTTCTTGGGCTCTCTCCACGAGGCGTAAAGGGCCTCGGAGATCTCGTCCACCGTGCCGCGACGGGCCTTCTTGGGCTCTCTCCACGAGGCGTACAGAGCCTCGGAGATCTCGTCCACCGTGCCGCGACGGGCTTTCTCGTCCACCGTCACGCCTGTCGCCTCGTGGCCACCATGCGCTGTCCCGGTCAGTCAGTAAGAGAAGGCCAGATCTCGCCAAGCCAGTCGGGGCCCGGACTCACGGAGTGCAACCACGCCCTCGAGGGCGGCGATCATGGCCAGGACGACTGGGAACTTCATGCTTGCGGGTTTGCGGGTTTCTTGTTCTCTTGCTATCTTGGTACTGCGCTGAAGTCTCGGTCTCCGGACTGTCCTCTGATATCTATAGTCGCGATCCGGCGAGGTCCTGCCATTCTCGTCAGCAGGCGTCACCCGTCATCAAAATTATGCTGACATGAACGTCCACAGCTCGCTCCATGACAGTCAGCACAAGTGGCGCCGACGTCGGAAGCGCTACTGCAACTTACATACTCTCTTCTCTCAACGGTCCAGACTTCACGAGTCCGTCTGATGACAAGCCGACCAACTTGACGGTGACATCTCACACTCACCCCCCCCAGACGGACCAGCAATGGGAAAGACGGCGCGCCTCTCGGACGTTAGCAGTCGGGACGGGTTCGAGGACCAGGACCTCGAGGCCGAGGGCCTCATCCAACCGCCGGCGGCGGCCGGCCGTCGCCAGCACCGTGTCTGCAGCAGCAGCTCTCGTGCCCACCTGGCCATGCTGTATGGTACCAATGTGGTGCTTGCCCTGCTTGCGGCGTACCTCTGGATGCGAGGCCGTCGAGATCCGAGCCAGGTGGTGTACTGTACGTGTGGTGGAACGTGTCTGGTGAAGTTGTCTGGCAAACTTGTCTGGTGAAGTTGTCTGGCAAACTTGTCTGGTGAACTTGTCTGGCAGCTCGGCTGACTTGCAGCCCCCGCACAATCGGCCATTGAGTACATTGACCGGCTTCACTTCCGAGGCGCCCTTTTGAACAAGACGGCGTACATGGGATATCCCACCGCCGACGGCGAGACGGACCGTCTGTGGGAAGATCTGTACAACTGTCAGTCGCTTGCTTTCCGTGCTCAGTCGCGCTGTTTTCCTTTGCGTGCCGTGCTCATGTTTCTAGTTGGCATATCCACCATCACGCCCCAGGAAGCGGCCCGGCTGGAGACGCCGACGCTGCCGATCCCCGGCACGGACCGCTACCTGGTGCAGCTCGACGTCTTCCACCAGCTGCACTGCCTCAACGACCTGCGCAAGCTGCTCTATCCCGAGGCCTACGGCGGCGGCCTCGACGCGGTGCGCGGCCCCGACGGCCAGATCCGGCGCAACGAGTCCATGTTTATGCACTGGGACCACTGCGTCGACTCGCTGCGCCAGACGCTCATGTGCCACGCCGACGTGTCGCCCAACTCCTTCCGCGTCAACCTGCCGGCCGCCTTTGGCATCTTCCCGCGCATCGCCACCACGCACACCTGCCGCGACTTTTCCAAGATCCAGGACTGGGCGCGCCAGCGCATGGCCGGCGACTGGGACTACCACCTCACCAAGGCGCAGGCGGCCGAGCTGATTGCCACGTCGGGCATCAGCCACGAGCCGGAGGAGGACATTCAGTTTCTGTACGAGCTCTTTCCGGGGAACAAGTGGTTCAAGTACTGGCAGGAACACGATGTAGACGAGGCGGCGTGAGGTTGGCAGTATTGGTCGGCTGACTGCTGCTGAATATGACTACTGTTATGATTGCTGTGATTTCTGATTGCTGATTGCTGCTGTTCATAAACGTATTCTTGGCGCAGTCGCTCTAGGACAACAGCCCGCTCTGTAGGAACCGCAGGGATGCGTGCTCGATCACGCGGCTGCCCGTGCTGCCCCTGTACATCATCGACAGTCCTGGTAATAGATTCGCTACGTCCGAGGGTAGTCGGTGATGCCAGATTTCAGATTCAGGCGATTGCGATAGTCCGATATGCGGTGGCCGGAAGGAACGACCGTGCAGTACCCCGCATCCTGATTAAGCAGCCTCACTTCATCGCTTCCATTGCCTTCATCTAGACTCGAACCGACTTCCTCTCTTCATCTAGACTCAAACCTACTTCTCTCTTCTAGACTCGAACCTACTTCTCTCTTCATCTAGACTCAACCTACTTTCTCTGATCAACCATTCGACCTGCTGACGGCGTCTACGGTCGACACGCTTCGACTGCATAGAACAATGATTAAGTTTTTACATTTCAGAGTCCCGATCAAACTCACCATAAACTCTGAAATGCCTCTTTGCCTTTCGGTCGATTAAAGCTAATTCATGCTATACGAATACTACCCCCCCCGCGACCGGCGGTTAAACTCCTCCACAGCCACCGCAATGATGCGGTACAGAAACGCCCGGCCGCTCTCCTCGGCCACGGGCACAAACGGCCCGTTCATATTGTTGCGCAGCGTGATGCTGATGCCGGTGCGCTCCTTGGCAATGCCCTGCACGTCGCGCAGCGGCACGTCCCACACAATGGCCAGGCCGCGCGTGCGCAGCATCAGCAGGTGCCCGTACGTCACCATGACCAGCATGTCCTCCTGCGGCAGCTCCAGGTGCCCAATGTACACCTCGTCAAAGTACTTGCCGTCGTCGACCTGCTTGAGCCACGACTGCCCCAGCGCCTCGCGCTGGCTGTACGGCCGCACGATGCCGTCCGCCGGCACAAAGCGCGCGATGCGGATGCGGTCCAGCTCCGAGCCGTCAAACACAGTCGTCGTGTTGCGGATGCCCTCGGACACGTTGCTCGCCAGGTCCAGCACCCCAATGACCGGCTTCGTCGCCACCCCGATCATGCCCTTGCCGATGCCCTTGAAGAAGCCCAGCGCGCCCTCCTGCTCGGCGCCCTCCAGCGGCTTGCGCGCCAGCCCGCCCACGCCCGACGCCACCGAGGTGATAAACGAGTTGACGCCCGCCGTGACCCCGTACAGCGCGTGCTTGGGCCGGTTGCGCGCGCGCGTGATCCGCCGCCGGTCCTGGAACTGCTTGTCCAGCGTCGCCGCCGCCAGCCCCTTGGACATGGCCCCCGTCACCTTGGACACCGAGTCGCTCACCCCGTACACCGACTTCTTCACAAACGACGCCGCCCCGCGCGCCAGCCCGATGCCCAGGTCCTCCGGCCGGTCCGACATGATGAGCCCCTGGTAAGGTTCGTAGAAGATGTCGCTAAAGCCCGACGAGATGTTGTTGAACAGGCCCACCGGGTTGCCCAGAAAGTCCGCCGACCCCAGAATCTTGTGAACCTGGTATAACACCTCCTGGCTGTAGTGGTTCGAAATGTTCTGCGCCAGCACCGGCACCGTCACGTGCACGTTCTCCAGCATCAGCGCGTTCAGCCGGATCGGCGCATCGTTGACGTTGCCAATCGCCATTGTCAGCACGTTGAAGAAGAACATGAGCGGGTTGCGCGACGACGTCTTGTCCTCCGCGTTGACCCGCTCCGTCCGCACAAACGAGATGTTGAGCTGCATCGGCTGCAGGTTGAGCAGCTCAAAGTAAATGTTGCGCCCCGACTGCAGCGCCTCCGGCTCCGGAATGTCCAGCCGGTCGTCGCACAGCGCCGCCGTCAGCCCGTCGTCCAGGTCCCCCCCGGCCGCCGCCGCCGCCGCCGCCGTCGCCGTCGCCGCCGACGCCACCGCCGCTGACGCCGCATCCGCATCCGCCGCCGTCGCGCCCGGCACCCGCGAAAAGTCCAGCACCGCAAACACAAAGTCCTCGTCCAGGTCCAGCGTCATCTCCTGCAGCAGCACCGTCGCGTACTTGATGTACTCGATGCCGTATGAGTCGTCCTTGACCCGCGTCACCATCATGTGCAGCGACGGGTGCGCGTCAATCTCCTGCGCCCGCTTCTGCACCACGCTCGGGTACAGCACGATCGGGAAGATGCCGCCGTAGAGCTGGTTGTCCACCTGGATCCACTTGACCGTCAGCGACAGCGTCTGGTACGCCGCCGAGTCCGTGTACCGCAGCTTCGCGTCCCGCAGCGTCACGTACGCCAGCTCCCGCAGCTGCGCGTTGATCAGCGACACCCCGATGCCCGCCAGCCGCAGCTCCGCCACAAACGTGATGCCCATGTCCTGGTCCTTGGCCTCGAAGCTCGTGCGGCTGCGGTTCCCGCTCGTCGATGCGCCGCCGCCGCCGCCGCCGCTGCTGCTGATGCTGCTCTGCCGGTACAGGCTCTTGTCCGAGCTGTAGTTGGACAGGATCACCACCTGCGTCGGGCCCTCGGCCACGACGTTAATGTCAATCGTCTTGGACGCGCCCCCGGCCGTCACAAACTTCATCGGCACCAGGTTGCCAATCTCGGCCAGCTTGACGTGCCGCCGCTTGCCGTTGGCCGTAAACACCACCTCGCGCATCTGCGCCGCCGGAAAGTCCCACGCATACGGCATGATGCTCCGCGGCGGCAGCCGGTACCGGATCAGCCGCCAGCCCGACGTGTCCTCGTCCGCGCCGTCCTCGTCCGAGTTGGGGTTGGCCTGGTAAAAGGTGAACTCGGTGTCGCTCTCGTTGCGCATCGAAAAGGGCCAGTTCTTGTTCTCCGCCGTCAGCGTCAAGAAGATGGTCGCGCCCTCCATAAGGATCTCGCTGCGCAGCAGCATCTGCCGTTGGCCCGGCCGCGAGAGCTTAATGTACGTGGTGCCGAGATCGGAAATGTTGAACGGCGCCGACCAGAGGCCGTTCACGTCCGAGCAGCTGAGGCACAGCTGCTTGCTGGGCCCCTTTTTGAGAAAATGCAGCGGCTGCAGCGCGCCCGCCGCAATGGACAGCACGTTGGACGAGCTCGGCTCGCGGATGTTGATCGTCTCGTCCAGCTTGTTCTTGATCACGAACCGCGGCGCCAGCGTCACCACCTTGGTCATGGTGTACTTGCCCTCGCCCGGCGCGATGCTGATGCCCACGTGGATCTCGTTGGTGCGCGTCCGCGTCGACTGCAGCACCACCTCGGACGCCGCCCCGATCGCGTCAAAGCTCTGCGGCTTGCTCCACTCCGAGTCGCCCACCTTGAGCAGCGCCCGGTTGCGCAGGCCGCCGCTGCCAAAGGCAAACATGAGCGGCAGCGCCTTGGCACGGCTGCCGGAGCCGCTGCCCGCCCCCCGGGAGGGGTCCGCCACCAGCTGCTGCCCCGCGGCCGACCGCGTCTGCTGCAGGAACGCCTGCGACCGCACGTCGAGGCTGAGCCCGGTCTTGTTGAGGATGACGTAGGGGCTGTAGACGGTGACTTTGAAGGCACCTCCGGCCCTGGGAATGCGGTAATAGTGCAGTTTCAGCTGTAGTGTCAGGCCGGCGCTGTCTTTGCACACCAGCGACGTTTCCTTTTGGAAGTCGTCCGACGTGCCGGGGTTGATAATGGCAAAGTCGCTCGGCTTGAACAGCGTATCCTGCATATCGATGCTCAGCAGAAGCAGATGCGACAGCTCCGTCACATGCACGGGGCTCACCCCGCCCTTGCGCAAGAAGTTGGACCAGTCCCGCTTCCGGTTCTTATCGTAGATGCGGTACTTGAAGTCGTACGGCAGCAGGTTCTCCAGCACCACCGGCGCCGACAGCTTGATGTTCATGTACGGGTAGTTCCTGCAGCAGGCTGTTAGCAGGGCCGCTCTCTCTCTCTCGCGCGGACGGTGCACGCCACATTCAACGGCAACAGATCATGATCATACGTACTGCGTCAGTGGGTTGGCCGTGTCAAAGTTGGCATTGACCTGGAAGAAAAAGGACTCGTTGTGGTCGCCCTTGCAGACAATCGTCCGGGTCGGCCGCTTCAGCAGATCGCGCCACCAGAGCGTCTCGTGGGACCAGTCGTAGCCGAAGCCGGCGTCGGGCCGCACAATCAGGCTCTTGAGAAAGACGGCGCCGACGGGCGCCGGCCGGGCCTCGCCAGGGGCAATCTTTTCAATCTTGAGAAGGTGGCCTTGGCGTGCGTCATAGACGCCAAACTCGACCGGAATCTGCGTCTCGTTCTCCACCAGCAGCGGGCTGCGCAGCGTCACGTACTTGACGTTGTCGCCCCCGACCTTGACGTCCACCATCAGGCGGTGCAGCACCTGGTCGCTCTTGGGCTTGAGCCCAAAGAGAAACTGGCCTTCGCGGTTGAGCCGCACGTTGCGCACGACGTCAAAGCCCGAGCTCTCCAGGAGGATCTGCACGCTAGCCGACTGCGTCTCCGTTATGAGATTCTCGCGCATCTTCTCCCACAGCTCAAACGTCCACGGCGCTTCCTGCCCGTCCTCGAGACTGGCCGAGATCTCTTCGCCCGTTGTCGTGTTCCGCGAGCTGACGACGACGCTGAAGCCCGTGTAGTTCCGGAGGCGGTACGGTGCTTCGGCCCCCCTTGGCTTGCTGAGGACGTCCTGGTCCTGCGTCAAAAAGGCAAACGACTTGGACGCCAGGGCAATGGTCGAGCTCGTCACCGTAATGTCAAACGTGCGGTCCGACGCCACATCAATGGCCATCCGTCCCGTGCCCTGGTCGCGCAGGATTCCGAAATTCACCCGCCACGGCTCGATGAGCGGCTCCCAGGCCGACTTGGCAAAGTTGTACACGTTGGTGTACATGCTGAGAGACGTGTTGGCCTTGAGGTTGCTGGTCCAGTTCTCCGCAATCACGTCGAGGGACCGCACGTTGAGGTCCAGAATGGGCAGCTCGTGCAGGTCGCCGATGAGAACGACACGGATGCCCTCGATCTTGGCGTGCAATCCCTCGATCTTGCGCGGCTGCTCCTTTGCCGCGAGCTCGACGCCTGCGGCGATCCCTGCTGTGGATTCGATCCTCTGCTTTTGTTGTCCTCCTCCTCCTCCTCCTCCTCCTCCACCCCCGGTCGAGATGGTGGGCACTCCCTTGCCACTCGCCGTGCGCTGCTTCATGCCGGCTCGGCGAAGCTGGTTCGCCTTGACGTCGGGCGCCGAAGGCTTGGGCGGCTGCTGGGCCTTTTCTCTTCGCGAAAGCTCAGACGCCCGGCTGATGATCTGGAGCACCAGCAAGATGTCGCGCAGAGAGAGGCGGAGCACGAGCGGCTCCACGTCGAGACTAATGTTTGTTTCGTTGGCCTTTGAGCTGTCCATGCTCATCTGGATGGAAAAGTCGTCGATGATGCGCAGCCGGGAGTCCTCGAAGCGGTCCATGCGGCACAAGAACATGCCCACCTCGGAGACCTGGAACGTCAGGGCATGCTGTTGCGACAGGAGCACCTGCTTGGTGCCCAGCACAATGGCCTCCGATGCCGTGCTCAGGGGGTTGGCAATGAGCATGATCTGGGCATCGACAACGTTGACGCGGAACGCCACGCTCAATGCCGGCTCCTGCTGCTGCTGCTGCTGCTGCGCCTGCGGCAGAAGCGCTTGTGTCTGTCTCTTGCCTTTTCCGAACCGGCTGGAGGCACCGTCTTCCTGGTGGTCCCCGCGCTCGGCCAGCGGCGCCTGTACCGACTCCACATCCGACTCCTCCGGCGGCGGCGATCCGGCAAGAAGACTCAAAGAGTCTGCGCGGCGTATCGGGCTGCGCGAGTCCTCCATCTCGCTGCTGCCAAGCTGGGGCTTGGACGAATACAGGCCGACGGTAACAAACTTTTGAATGGCAAAGATGTAGTCGAGAGCAAAGATGATGCGGGGGCTGTCAATGGCCACAATGGCAATGATGCGGCGTGTCTGGCTGCCGGACATGCTGACGCTGGCCATGAATTGCTGCACCGACTTCTTCGAAGAGGACATGATGCGGCGAAACTTGTTGGTCTCGCCCCGTCTCGTATCGTGAATGGTGAAGGAATCGATGACGAATTCGGCCTCGAGGGATCCGTTGGCTTGCATTCTCAACTTGAGCTTACTATCGTCGAGGGAGAAGCGCGAGAGACTGGCGGCGGTCAGGTCCCCGACAGGGTCCTTTTCCGGCGCATCAATCAGTTCCAGGCCAATGGTCTTGATCCGGAACACCAGATCAATCTTGGTCCAGGTGTCGGCATGCGACCCCAACTCCGGGCCCAGATCAACGAGGTGTGCTTCGTCCGTCTCGTCAGAAGCCCTTGCGGGAAACCCGGACCGTGCTCTGCGCAGGGTGCGGTCGTCAATGTCGTCTGCCACCTCCTTGTCGAGCTGCTGCTGGCCGCCCTCCGACATGAAGACCCCGGGGACAGAGCGGGAGATCTCGAGAAGGAAGTGCAGCTGGTACTGCGTGATACGCAGGTTGAACTCGGTCATGTGGCCGACCACTTCGGTGTCCGGGCGCTTCAGCGCAGGCTTGTGTTCGGCGTGGGTGATATCAAAGGCAAGGTCGACGTGGTCGATGAGCTCCAGCTCTTCGGAGCGCTGGCCGCTGTAATGCAGCAGCGACGTCAGCCGTACGTTTCGGATGCCCGCCGTCGACTTCATCACAATCTCGGCGTCCTCGGAGTCGTCCAATGGGGCAAACTTGTTGTTGGCATAGATTTCACCAAGGTACGCTGTCAAGAGGTCGCGCTGCTGCTGTCCGGGGGCGAGTTCGCGCGGGAAGACGACAATGGGTGTCTTGACAACGACGTCGAACTGGATGCGGTTCTCGCTCTGCTGCAACTGCGTCGCCTGGTTGGCCGCGGCCTGGCGGGCGGCGTTGTAAATGGCCTGCATCTTGCCAAACTTGACGAGGAAATCGATAATCTGACGGAACGGCTCCTGGACAAAGTTGACCTTGATCGACCCGGCACGCAGAAAGACGGAGGAATCGTAGCCCGGGTATGTCTTGGGGTTGTTAGCGTCAAAGGTTTCGTAGCGGAAGTCGGCGAGGCCGTCGCCCTGGATGGTGATCAGCTTCCGGAACGACGAGTTCTCCCCTGTGCCGACATTGACGTCGTCTGTGAGGCTCAGGTCGCCGAGCCGTGACGAGACGCGCATCGTGCCGCCGAGCAGAAACACGCCCACATCGGCCTGGTTGAAGGACAGCGTGGCAAGGCGGGTGCCGTCGTTGTTGAGAATCAGGCGAATGCTCTTCAGGTCCACCTTGACTCGGATTGCGCCGCCGCCGTTGCCGCCGTCGCCGCTGCTGCCGCTGTTGCTGCCGCTGCCGCTGCCACTGCTGCCGCTTCCATCGCCCTGGGGGCGCGAGGGAGAGAGGAAGAGATCGGCGGCACCGTCGGCGTTTGCTTCAACCGCCCCGTCATAGTCTCTGTCTTCGGGCGCGTGGACAGACAGTGCCTTGGGTGCGTGGCTGCTGCTGGAGCGTTGGACAGCCGTGTTGGTGACGCTGCTTCTGCTGCTTCTGCTGCTGCTGCTGCTGCCGCTGCCGCCGCTGCCGCCGCTGCCGTCGGTGAATGTGACGAGGATAAAGTCCAGCAGCGTGAGCAGCGTCTTACGCGTGACAATGAGATTGATGGTGGAGATGGCGACGTTGACGTTTGTCTCAATGCCTTGGTAGATCGGCATAAACTCGGGCGATTCCTTCTTGACGCGCACAAACTGGACGTTGACCAGCGCCCTCTGCTGCTCCCGGTCCTCGACATCGCCCGACGACACAATGGATTTGAACTCGTCGGCCGGCATGGACACGAAATCGTCCACGGCCACCGAGCCCAGCGAGACCTCGGCCACCATATCGTAGGGACGGAGATAAAAGTCCAGGTCAAAGTCGTGAGCCACCAGCTCGACGAGCAGGGCGTCGGACTGGGAGGGGTCAGGGTCGCTCCGATACAACGACCCCCGGAGCTCATCGACGGAAAACTTGAACTGAAACGTTTTCTGTTGCATTTTGAGCTGCTCGTTGACCGAGTTTCCACCATCGGCATCCTGGAAAGTGTCATCGTCGTCGTCGTCGTCATCGTCGTCGTCGTCGTCGTCGTCGTCGTCCTGGTCATCCAGGACAATGGCAGTCTCTTGCGGCACAGCAAGCAGCTGCGATGGTGGGAGCAGACTGTGGCGCCTGTTTGACACTCGCGACGCCGTGCTGAGCAAGCGCGGCCGCCCCCTCGTGGCGGCGGCGGCAGCAGCAGCAGCGGTGGCAGACTCTTGTTCTTTTTCGGCCGAGGCAGCAGCAGAAGCAGCAGCAGCGGCGGCGGCGGCAGCAGGGAGAGCGTCCGGTTCGTCGTTGCCAAAGTTCGGAATGGCAGCATCAATGATGCTCATCAGGGTCTTGTACTTGGTATCGGAGACGGCGGCGTGGAGCGTGGGCAGGTGGCCAGACATTTTCATGCGGGTCAGGTTGGGCGCCTTGGGCAGGATGGAGATCTCGACGACAAAGTCCACGTTGATCTTCTCGACAATGTGGTAGCGCAGCACGTCGGCTTTCAGGGCAAGCTGAGCCTTAGTCTCGTCGATAGAGGGACCGATGAGCACCTGCGTGGACGTGAGCTTGACGGTGAAGCGGTCGTACATGAGCGACTGCAGGCGCTGGAAGTCGGCGTCGGTAAAGGCCTGGCGCTGCTTGGACTGGACCTCCCTCATGGTGTCCCGGTCGACGAGCTCGCTGTTGACACTAATGTGGCCGGCGTCGAGAATGAGGCAGGTGGATGTGGGCGCCGTGATGCTGTGGGGGATGATGATCAGGGGCGCCTGCAGGTCGAGCTTGGCGTTGATCGTCTTGTGCTCCTCGAGGGCGAACTCCAGGCCGGCCCGCGTCTGCTCGCGCAGTCCCTCGACCGTGGCGCCGGCCGTCTCCATCAGGGCCGTGATGGACTCCATGTGCCGCTCTGGCGGCTTGAAAAAGTCCCACACGCCGACCACCGCATTGGGATTCCAGACAATCTCCAGGGGCTTCAGCTTGGCCGTGACGGCGATATCGCCCTGGCCGTCCAGCGGATTCTGCTCCACCTGCAGCTGGAAGAAGGCTTCCTCGCTCGGCGCGGCGGCCACCACCAGCGGCTGCAGGTGGCCCATGGACAGCCGCTGCTTCTTGCGGCTGTCGGCGCCCGGGGCGTCTTTGACGCGGACAATCTCGGTAAAGAGGCTGTCCGGGGTGGTTCCGTCGTTGACGCGCAGGCCGCCGAGGCCGAGGTCCAGCAGCAGCGAGTCCGGGCGCTGCAGGGCCTTGGCGCGGAAGTGGTCAAAGTGCAGGCTGAGCAGGTCCGTAATGGTGTTACCGTGCGGGTTCTGCTTCAGCGTGAAGCTGCCGGTGTTGAGCGAGGCCTCGATCTGCAGCTTGATGGCGTCGCGCGGGACGTCGACTTCTTCGGCCAGGGCGGCCTTTTCGTCCCAGTCAATGGCCTCGTAGAGTTCCTGGCGCTGCTCCTCGGTGATCTGCGTGTTTTCCGGGGCAGCGGCGGCGGCGGCCACTCCGGCCTCATCTGCCTGGTCCGCGGCCGGCTTAGAGGCTCCTCCCCCCCCCCAGACCCAGGTCAGCCAGCCTTGCGGCTGCGGCTGCTGGGACGGTTGGGCCGGCTTCGGCTGGTTCTTAAGAGCTGCGGCGTTTTCGCGCTTGAGCTGGTTGCGGGCCAGCGAGCGCCAGAAGCGCAGGTCCTCGTAGCCGAGTTTCCACTCCAGCCGGGCCATGTCGTCGGTCTCGTCGGGCGTCAGCGGCAGGCTCTGTTTCTTCTTCTTGAACAGCTCAATGTAGCGGCGGCGGTCGTCGCGGCGCTCGCGGAAGTAGTCCCAGGTCCAGCGGCGGTTGCGCTCGTGGATCTTGCCGACCACGGCGTCGCCGGCAAAGCGGAACCACGCCCTCGGATCCTCCAGGGGCCGAACCCCCTTAGGCTGGTACTTTTTGTATTCCTGGTGGCGGATAAAGTAGTGGAACAGGTCGATCATCATGAGGGCGTCGCGGTACTGGTGGTCGTCCAGGACGACGCCGATCTCGTCAAAGATCAGGTTGGCCTTGAACTTGGCTGCGTGCGCGGCGCCCGTCTTGTCCAGCTCGACCTTTGCTTTGCCGCTGACGGGTCGCAGGATGAACTGGTGGTTTGCGCTGCCGTCTGTCGTTGCCGCCGCTGCCGCCGCCGCCGCCGCTGTCACCGCCGCACCACCACCGGAGCCGGAGCCGGAGCCGCCGAGACTGTCGGCCCGGGCAATCATCTCGCGGAAGCGCCGCAGGATCTCGTCGTGTGACGCCTCGGCCACGTTGTCGACGGGGGCCTCGCGGCCGGTGCCCAGCAGGCGGGAGTCGGTGTTCCAGTAGATAGCCAGAGCGCCGAGGGTGACGAGTTTGTGCGTGGCCTTGGCGGCGGCCTGGATGAAGGCGGGGCGCCAGCTGTTGTCGGCGCTGACGGCGCTAAACTCCTCGAGGGTGACGCCGAGGGCAAAGGGGTGGCCCGGGGCGGAGATGGAGTCTTCGTAGCGGACGTGGATGTTCCGGACAACGACCTGCAGGTTGTCGACAATCTTGGTCACGAGGCTCTCGGTGAAGCTCTGGCTCTTCTTCTGCTCCTCCTGGCTGAGGCCCTCCTGAGACCTCTCCTTGAGCAGCTCGGCCGAGTCGAGCTTTTCCATCTTGAGGCGCTGCCGCCTGCGCTCCTCCTCTTCCTCATCATATTGAGCCTCCTCTTTCGGCGACGCCAGCAAGAAGACGTCTTCAATGTCGACTTTGACGGGGGCGCCGCCGAGGTTGGACCAGGGGATGGTGATGGTCAGGCGGCCGAGGTGTCCTTCGACGACGTTGATGGGCAGCTTGAGCTGGTCGAGCGCCTCCCTGCGGAGCTCGAGGTCGCGCAGCTTGACATCGCCGGACCAGATCCCAACCTTGAGCTGGGTGGGATCAAAGTTTTTGACGTACATGCCCAAGAAGCGGTTAAGCAACCCGGCAACAAGACCCTCCAACATGACGGTGTCGTGCGGCGATGTCGAGCAAGGGGAGGCGGGGCAGGAGAGAAGAGAGGAGGGGGGGGGGTTTGTCGGTGGTGGTCGGTGCGGGCGAAACGGGGCGGTCGCGGCAGTGAAGAAACGTGAAGCACAAAGAGGCGGCGCTTCACGAGGGCATTTTCGTGATAGGGCGCAGTCGCTTTTTTTTCGTCAGGAACAGAAGGGGCGATCGGTCGGGCCAGCAGAGCGTGGCTTCCTTCTTGGTTGGGTGGCTGCAGAGGAGCTACGCAAAGAAAGCATGCCGCTGGGCAGGCGCGGACAAACAAGTTGCGGCCCTGGAATGGAATGCGGATAAAGTGGGGTGCCGTGCCTCAAATTTGCGGGTATCAGGTATTATCTCTCTATCAGGGTTGGTCGAATGAAGCGCACTTTACTCGAACAAGACAGCCGGGCACGGGTGGGATCTCGCATTCACAATCTGGTAAGAGCTTCCGGTGTAATCTTGCATTTTGGGTTCTTGCCTGACGCCACCGGCGACAGCTGGAAGCGTAGCACATGATGTGTCGAGGCATGTACCTCACCCGCAAAAATGCGCGGTGAGGTACTTGCAAACCCATTACGTCACTGACGAAGCTCTACTGCCGATCTCAACAAAGAGGTCCATGACGCTGGGTTCTTCAGCCATGTCCTTTGATAAGCGGACTGATCATGTCTCGACCTCTACACATGCTTCCTGAAAGCTGTCATGTTGTTTTGTCGATAGATTGTCCCTGACCAGCATGGCTCCAACGATGGCTTCTGCTCCGAGATTCTTGCTCGGCTCTTCCGCTCGCGTCTTTGCGCTCCTGGCGCGGACAGACGCTTCGGCCTCGGTCGCACGGCCGTGTCATCTGCTGGGGCCGGTGGCCGTGCGGCAAAAGCATACCTTTGGGCCGGCGCCCGGCGGCAGAGCGTTTCCGGCCGCGCGGGGCCTTTTTGCTTACAGCCGCGGCCCGTGGGCATCCTACGCAACGCAGAAGACGGGCCCGGTCGAGCTCAAGGTGGACGTGGAGCACGAGAAGGCGCTTGCCAAGGAGAAGCTCCAGGCGCGCCCTGACGAGGTGTCGACCGAGTCCTCTGTGCGGCATGTGTTTGAGCCGGCCCAGGCGCAGAAGGAAGTGCCTCCGGTGATGGAGACGGTCAAGGCGGACGTGGTAGGTTACCGAGCTTGGTTTTTTTATTAAAAGAAGAAGAAGAAGAATGGCACAACTCACGTTGCAGAACGCTATCAAAGAAGCCTTTGCGCTAGACGCCGTCCCTCGAGAGCCGTACGCGGTCGGCCTGGCGGGGACGCTGCCGTACCTGGCCACGTCCCTCTCGACGGTGTACCTCGGCTGGATCATGAAGCAGCCGTATCCCACAATGTCGCCGGCTCTCAACAGCTTCCTGATCAGCCCCGAGACGGCGCAGCACTGGCTGGCGCTGCTGGAGCCGATCCAGCTTGGCTACGGGGCCCTCCTCTTGTCCTTCATAGGCGCTATCCATTGGGTGGGTTTCCCTCGTTGTCCCGGCACAACGCGCGCATCTGTACAGCGCTGACATGTGTGTAGGGCATGGAGTATGCCGAGAAGACGCCGTCGCGCGGCCGGACGCGTTTCCGCTACGGAATTGGCATGCTGGCGCCCGCCATGGCCTGGCCGACGCTGCTCCTGCCGGTTCAGTTTGCGCTGACGGGCCAGTTTCTGGCGTTTGTGATTCTGTACTTTGCCGATGCCAGTGCTGCTTCCAAGGGGTGGGCGCCTCCATGGTATGGGACGTACCGCTTTGTCTTGACCTTTGTTGTGGGCGGCGCCATTCTGGTCAGCCTGATCTTCCGGTCCAAGACGGAGAGTGCCGGGGCATCGGATATATCTGGCCGCCTCTCGCAGGGCATGCACGAGCGTGGCGAGGTGGAGGAAGCCTATACTGAAAAATGGGCCAAGGCAGAGGCCACCGAGAAGGCGCGTCGGAAGGTGAGAGAGAAGAAGATGGAAAAGGGTGGGGGTAAGGGTGAGGAAAAGGGGGGGGTAAAAAGTGAGGAAAAGGAGGGAGGAAAGGGGAGGGAAAAGGAGGGGGAAAAGGAGGAGGAAAGGAAGGAAGGAAAGGAGGGAAAGGAGGAGGGAAAGGAGGAGAAAAAGAAGGAGGAAAAGACGGAAGCGGCCAGATCGCAGAGCGCAAAGACAGACGGCGCTGCGGCTGAAAAGGCAGAACCTACGGGTGAGAAGCGTGATGCCGGGCAAGCAGGAAAGCAGTCTTGCTGAACAGGGTCCATCTACGGCAAGACAAGACTTGGGAAAATGGCAAGGGTGGACTGAAGCTAGAAGACAGTTGATGGAACGGAGATCACAGCTGAGAAGAACAGGCTTGTTTGAGGTATTATCACGCAAGTAACACTAAAGATTATCACACAATGACTCCAGCTGCGGCTTGAACCAAGAGAGAAACATGATCAAAGACAACTTTATGGAACAAACAACAGAAACGGCGCCGCTCAGTTGGGGCGCCACGACCGCTTCCACTGCTCGGCGAGGACGGCCGGGCCGCCCTCGACGCATTTGGGCGTGTACTCGGAGTCGGTAGCGTCGGCGATGCGGGCGGCGACGTTGCACTTTCTGGGGGTAAAGGACGAGCGTTCGCGGATGATAAAGTCGACGTGGGCGTTGCCGTCAATGTCGTAGATGCAGGTAAAGTTGGACACGTTGCAGGTCCAGCCGCGTCCCTTGATGTTGTCGTAGAAGCGCTCGCCCGGGAAGTCCTCGTCGTAGTAGCTGTGGTCGCTGCCGCCGGGGATGCGCATGTAGTACTGGGTGGCCTTGTCCATGCCGGCGGCCGGCATGGTGACGCAGGCGCCGCGGTAGCCGGCGGAGGCGGTGCCGACAAAGAGAGAGGCCAGGCCCGCGAGAGCGGCGAGATAGCACGTCACCTTCATCTTGGGCGTTGATGGGGCGTGAGTTTGTCGAGAGCAGAGATTTCAGCAAGATTCGGTATGGATCAACGGTCGCGTAGGAGGTTGATATGAGAGAAATACGGCTGGGTGGCAGATGAATGCGGGAGGTTGAGAGAAATACGGCTGGTGCCAGAGGATAGCGGGAAGTTGAGAGGAATACAGGCGGGAGGACAGAAATCTATAGCCCGCATACAGTGCTTTATGACGTCTGCGTCCAGCAGAGACGTACAGTAAACCTGCAGCCTCGTGCGTGATGTGAGTTCATTTCTATTGGCCTATCTCGGGGGCTGGATGCGCATGCTAATCCCTCAACACGTCACAATGGTGAACTAGGGTGCAGAAAAGTGACGCAGACAGCGCGCACGTGTCATGGCCGCGTCCCATGTGCTCAACGTGGCGTTTTCTCGCATGCCATGTGTTTCTCGCATCAAAACGCAGAGGTGCTTCCCGCTTCACATCTCAAAGTAGAGGTCGTAGTGTTTTGCACAGCCGGGGTTGAAGGCGGCCTGGCATCCCGGGCAGGTGTTGTGGCTCGCCAGGTACTCGGCAATCGTCAGCTGGCGCCGGCAGCGTCCGCACAAGACGGCCAGGGATGCGCGCTCCGCCTTGGGCCAGCAGGCGGCGCGGTGGCCGGCCAGGGCTTCGTGGCAGCTGATGCAGGCGTAGTACTCGCCGCAGCACTTGTGGCGGATGGCGATGATGTCACGGTCAGAGTGCCAGTGGGCGCATTTCGTGTCTGCCTGCACAGACAGGCCGCGGACGTACACGTCCCGGCCGGGTTGGGAAGGGCCGGATGCGCTCATTTTGTCGTGAGGATGAGTTTTTCGCTTCGGCTTCTTTTTGGCCGCGCAGTTGCTTACTAAGCCGGCGTCCCGAGCCCATCGTCCAGCAGGTTCTAGACGTGATATCTGGCGGCGTTGGGTTGGCATTGGGTTTCCGTTTGATCGTTGATGTATGTCAAGGTTGACTGTCGGCTATGAATGTCTATTGTCTTGTCTTGTCTCTGCTTATCTATGATGATTATGATGTTCTATGATCTATGATTATGATGATCTATGATCTATGATCTATGATCTATGATGATGATGATAATCTATGATGTCCTGTGCATACGTAATGTGCACGTAGCTATCAACATGCCAGCAGCCTCTCACGCAGGGCCGGGTCGTAGGCGTAGAGGTAGAGGCCGCGCACGCCGCGGGTCAGCAGCACGTTGACCGAGTTGAGCACGATGCGCTCCTTGTCGGCGGCAGCGGTGGCGTCGTTTTTGCGGCCGGCAAATGCGGCGTGGTCCTCGTAGCGGTCGGCGTGGACGACGACGGCGTCGGTGGCGGCGTCGTAGCCGATGCTGGGCCCGAGCAGGACGCCGGCGTAGGTGAGGTCGAAGCCCTGGATGGTGTAGACGCTGCCGCAGTAGCGGTGGCTGTCGGGCTGCTCGGACCAGGGCTCGCGGATCTGCGGCAGGTACTTGTCCCAGGGGATGCGGAAGCCGCCGTCGGCGGCGGTGCCGTCGCCGACGTACCACACCTTTTGCGCGGCGCCGCCCTGGCCCGGCTTCGGCAGCCGGTACGGCCAGTCGTACGTGGAGAGCAGCCGGCAGCCGCCGCCGTGCTCCGTGTTGCGCTGCATCAGCTCGCGGTACAGCGCGCCGGCGTCGTCAAAGATGCAAAAGTCGTACGCCTCCGCGTCGCCCGCCGCCCGCCGCTCCGCATCCGTGCGCGGCCGCGGCAGCACCCGCCGCTCCACCGAGAGCGCCTGGATCCAGCGCTGCATGTCGGGCGCGGCCGCCACGCGGAACTGCTCGCCCAGCCGGTGGCGCGCCACCGTGAGGCCCCCGGAGCCACCAGAGGCGTCTCCACAACCTGGAGGCCCCCCCCCCCACCGCTGCAGCAGCGCCTCCAGGCCGGCGTCGTCCCAGAAAGCGTCAAAGCGCAGCGACTGCTTGCCGTCAAAGACAATGACCAGCACCTTGGCCAGCTTCAGCAGCTCCTCCAGCTGGTTGTCGCCAAAGAAGCGCTTGTACGCGTTCTTCTTGGACAGCAGCAGGTGCGCCTCGTCCACCAGCACCACGTCGGCCGCGCCGGCCGCCCGGCCCTGCGGCCGCTCCTTTTGCAGCCGGTTGATCAGCGACGTCGGCCGCTCCAGGTCCGTCTTGCGGATGTACGGGAACTGCGCCGAGATGCGGTGGTACAGCTTGAGCATCTCCGGGTGGTTGACCACGAGGTAGTTTTCCGTGCCGGCCAGGACGGCGGGGCCGCCGGTCTGGCTCGGAGGAGCCGCTGCCGCTGCCGCTGCTTCGGCCGTCCGCGCCTGTCGCTGCAGCTCGTTAAAGAGCGCGTTCAGCACGACGCTCTTGCCCGTGCCGGCGTCGCCCTGGATCACAAACACAGACGGCCGCTTCGTCGCCGCAAACGTCCGCAGGCTGTCGCGGCAGAACTGCAGCACCCGGTCTCGCAGCTGCCGCTGTTCCTCGGACAGCGGCACGTCCGACAGCTTGGCAATGGCGTCGCGGTTCCGCTCCTCGGACGGCGCCTCCTCTTGCGGTGCCGACGGCTCGTCCTCGCTCGGCGGCCGCTGCGGCCGCTCGCCCGCGCTCCCGCGTGCGCCCTCGCCCTCGCCCGCGGCCTCTCCCCTTGCCGGCTTCTGCACACGCATGGCCAGTCCTCTGCTGCGGCTGCTGCGGCGCGTCGCCGTCTGCACCGGTTTCGATATCCCGCCGGTTCTGGGAGGCATGGCCGTGTTTTCCGTGTTTCCGTGATACTAACGCTGCAGCGGGCGTAATGATCCGGCGATATCTGAGCGCAATTCTGGCGATAGCTGGAGCGTTTGAGTGCAATGGTCTGGAGCTCTGTGGAGCGTTATTATAACAGGCACTACAAGATTCTGGGAGCCGTGCTTTCCAGTGCCGGGCGAACGGCACGGCTCGGTACTTTGCGGCTCCACTGGACCCACTTTGCCCCGTACACCGAGGAGTCACCGGAGTCGCGATACAGTAGCCGTTATTTCCAGTCACCGCTATTCTCTGGAGCTGGGATCACGCTGTTGAGGACGAGTGCGCCTCGCGCTGCCACGCCGTTTGTCAAGTAGGCACAATACTGGAACTAAGATTCATCTACAATAAACTGCACTAAACTCGAGCTCGTAAAGACGGTACAGCCCCGATCAGGAGTGGTTGTGCATGCAGCACTCGCCCTCCATGGCCGCGCGCGCGAGCTTGGCCTTGCTGAGGGGCCGCGGCGGCGGCAGCAGGTCGGCGCCGCTGAGGTCGGGCTCAGGCGCGCGGCGGCGGCGGCGGGCGCTGTCGGCAGCGTCGCTGCCGGCCACGTTGGCGGCGTAGATGGCGTTGAGCCAGTTGGCGAGGCGGTAGCCGCCCTTGGCCACCTGCAGCTCGACGGTGGGCACGACGGAGTCGTAGTAGGTGGGGTAGAGGTCGCCGGACTTGAGGGCGTCGACGCCGTCGGGCATGACGACGGAGCAGACGAGGGCGTTGGCGTCCGAGGCCCAGCGGGTGGCGGTGGCGACGGGGTCGGTGATGTCGTCGCCGTCGATCCAGCTGGCGCGGGCGCTCTTGTAGTCGCCCGTCTTGATGGCGGCGGTCAGGTTGGTGGCCCAGGTGCGGGCGACGGCGAGGCTGCTGCCGCCGGTCAGCTTCTCGGGGATGTACGTGTCCCAGTCCGAGTGCAGGTTGTCCGAGTAGCCGTTAAAGGTGACGTCGATCTCGTTGCCGCCGCGCTCGAGCGCCTCGTCGTGCAGCGGCTGCGTGATGTCGCCGACCAGGTGCACGACAAACTTGAGCGCCTCCTCCACGGCGGCCGCCGAGAGCGAGCTGCTGCCGACGCGCTGCGTGTAGTTGGCAATGCCGCTGATGGAGCAGCCGCTGCTGCCGCAGTCGCGCTCGTAGTCGACGCTGCAGCTCGACGGCGGGCTGTCCTCGGCGTCGATAAAGTGCAGCGACGACGACCACTTGCCCGCCGCCGTCGCCCGGTACGAGTCCGCCCATGACGCGATGCTCGCCAGGTACGACGCCGACGTGTCCGACAGCACGTCCTGCGCCCACGCCTTGGTCTCGCTCGTCAAAAAGTCCTGCGCCACGTACGCCACCGTGGCGTGGCCCAGCGAGCCCCAGGCCTGCGCGCCCGGCAGGGCGGCCAGGCCGAGAAGAACAAGAGAGTGCATTCTGGAGATTGGTGGACGGGATCGCCTGCAGTCAGCCGGATGGGAGTCTGGATGCCAGAGTGCTGTTTGTTTTGCGTTGGCAGCTGCATCTATCTTACATTTCTCGTGTCGTGATGCCGAGTATTATAAGTCGTGGCGTCTGGGCCTATCCGGACCGGCTGGGCCAGCCCAGCCGCAACTGCCCAATTCATCTGTCCGTCTGTCTTCTAGCCAGTTGCCAGAACCGTGCTAGCGGCTTCTAGTGACAAATCTTATCGGGCTGGCCCTGGGGGATCGGCGGGCCAGTGAGCATCGGAGCCAGGGATCAGGGCGAAACGTGCATGAACAATAGGACGGCCAGAACCGCTAATTCGACCGAATGCCATTTGGACCTCTACCCAACCAGGAAGCTACCGGAACTGCTACCAAAAGAGGAAACTGGGAGACATAGCGAAGCCGGAGGCTGCTCCGGAGCGTCGGCTTGGAAAAGAAAAGAGCAACGGGCCCGGCCGAGCCGCCTCGCAACTCGCCACCTGCCGAAGGCTAGGCATGGTGCAAGTGGACAGTGCCTGCCAAAGTCTGGGCATGAAGTGAACAGCATGCCAAAGTCTGGCCTGGAGTGGACAGCGCCTGCCAAGGTATGGAGGACAACGCCTGCCAAAGCCTGGGCACGTGGTGCAAAGTGGACAGCACCAATGGTCTCGGCATGTGAGCAAGTGGACAGCCAGAGCACACCATGGGGATCGGCAGTTGTGCGAGGTAGCATTGGCCACTTGGCCCGTTAACACGATATCGGTATGCTTGATCTTTATCGCAATACGGAGTATGATTTCCATATGTCATATAGACAACTTATCTTATCAGAATCAGAGCAATAACAAACGTAATAGCTGGACATACTGGTGTTGCAGCTAGAAAGAGCCAAAATATCATCACGTGAACAAAGTTATACGAGCTTCTTGACATACACAAGAACGTCAAAGCAAACGTCCTACTGGAGCGTCGACTCACCATAGCGATGGATGGCGCGTTTTCGAGCATGGGCATCTCGCTGTCCTTTGAGGTCCATATCCTCTGTCCCATGCCGCACGGACCACCTACCCACATTACTCATCCGCTAGTTTCCGGCGAGAGAAGCTTGCTCCGACAACCGCACCCGGCGGAAACGAGCGGAAGCTGAGACGACACGGCCGGCGCACCATGTCGAGCTGGGAGAGCGAGATCCAGAATGTCGACAAGAACATAGCCCCGAAGCGGCAGCGGCTGTTTATCGCGCGCCAGGTAAGACTCTCGGAGGCTCGGAGACATCTCGGAGATGATGACTCTCGGAGCGGCCGGCCGGCCGGCCGTACACGCTGCTAACAGAGCGCCCCGGATGGCGGCGGCGACGGCTGCAGGCTTGCGAGACGTGCCGACAGAAGAAGACGCGATGTGACGGCGGGCACCCGTGCGGGCTGTGCCGCACAGCCGGCACCGAGTGCGCCTACGCCGACCGCAAGGCGACCAAGTGAGGCGGCCGAGAGTCTGTCTCTTTTTGCGCGGTGCTTGGGCTGACACGACGGCAGGAGCGAGGTGTCGCTCGGCATGATCTTTAACACGCTGCAGCGCATTGAGGCCAAGATCGAGGCCCAGAACGGGCCGCCGCCGCCGCCGCCAATGCCATCTCAGCCCCTCCGGCCGCCGAAGCGGGCCCGCACCGGCTCCTACGACCCGGCGCAGGCATCCGTGTCGCCGTCCAGCGTGTTCCAGTGCCCCGGAGGCCGGTCTGCCGCAGACAGCGGGCTCTTTGCGGCACGGTCGCCGGCCGCAGCCGAGCCGCCCAGCAGCAGCAGCATCCTCCACGCGCTGCACTCGCCGTCGGTACACGGCGAGGGCGGCGGGGCGGCGGCCATGGCCCGGCCGGCTGTGCATGTGCCCGTGATTGAGTATCCGATCCGGCAGATCGCGGCGTGGCCGGCCGTGCGTGCGGCGCTCCGGGCGCGGCGGGGCGGCGGCGGCCACCCCGACGACGAGGCTGTGTACGACGCGGCGGCAGCGACGCGCATCGAGCAGCGGCGGCCGCCCCTACCTCTGCCGCCGCTGGGGCTGGGGCTGGGACTGGCGCTGCCGCCACCGCCGTCGCAGACCTGGCTGGCGCACCTGGACGTGGCGGTGGTCGAGGAGCTGGTGGGCCACTATTTCGCCTCCTTCAACCTGGGCAACCCGATCCTGGACCGCGGGCTTTTTTGGCAGCACAGCCTGCCGGCGGCGCTGCAGAGCGAGTTTGGCCCCAGCATCGAGAGCTGCGTCGTGCTGATGGCCATGGCCCTCGGCGTGCTGGGCCGCAGCGCGCGGCGCCAGGCCGGCCTGCTGGACACGGCGCCGGCGCCGGTGCCGGCCGCCGAGGCGGAGGCCGAGGCCGCGGCCGCGAACCGCTGGGACGACGACGGCGGCCGCGCCTTTTTCGACGAGGCCCGCAAGCGCGTCGGCCTGCTCGGCTGCGACAACAGCATCCAGGCCTGCCAGTACCAGCTGCTCTGCGGGTGCGTCTGTCTTGCCGCGTCTCTCCTGACATGGTGCTGACGCCGCAGGCTCTACTATTCGCAGCTCATCCGCCCCCTCGACTGGTGGGCCACCGTGCACCGTGCCAGCGCGTGCTGCACGACGTTCTGGGCCTGGTGCGTGTTCTTTCCAAAACTTCTGGGTAGAGCTGACCGGGCAGCCTGCCGCCCGATGTGGACGAGTGGACGCTCGACATGCAGTCGCGGCTTTTCTGGATCACGGCCATGTTTGAGGCTGTGCTGACGCAGGAGCTCGACCTGCCGCTGACGGGCCTGCTCGGCTACGAGGACCGCGTGCCGCTGCCCAAGTTTGTCGCCTTTCCGAGCCTGGCCGCGTACGTGTCCGGGATCACGCCGGCCGCGCCGGCCCCGCGGGACCCGCGGGACCAGCGCGACGACGAGGCCGAGTCGTTCTGCCACTACCACTTCCTGTCGCAGATTGCCCACCGCATCATCCTCACGCGCGTCTGCAACAGCCTCTTTGCCAGCCGCACCAAGGCCCTGGCGGCCGGGCCGCCCGCGGGGTCCGGTCCGGGCTCCGGTCCGGGCTCCGGGCCGAGCTCCGGGCCGAACTCCGGCGCCGGGTCCGGCGCCGGCGCCGGCGCCGGCACCACCACCCTGGCCCGCAGCGACTACCCGCCGCAGAAACTCGAAGACGAGATGCTGCACCAGCTCGAGCAGTGGCGCTCCCAGCTGCCCGACTGCCTGCAGTGGGACGACGCCCGCGAAGCCGGCCAGCCGGCCACGCCCGTCGACATGTTTGTCGTGCCGTGGCTGCGCGCCCGCTACCTCATTGCCCGGTACCATCTGCGGCGGCCTCTCTTGTGCGTCATGTCCCCTCTCTCGCCATCCTTCTCTCCTCTTCCTCTTCCCTCTCCCATCTTCTCTCCCTCTTCCCCTTCTCTTGTTCTCTCCGCCCGGCTGACTCCCAGACACCGCGCGCTGCACCACCCCGACTGGATGACGCGGACCGACCTGGCCAAGTGCAAGGACGCGCTCGAGTCGGCCGTCCACTGGCTCTTTACCATCCGCCGCACCCTGGCCGCCAGCGACTGCCTGCCGCTCAAGTTTTTCATCTGCACCCAGTATGTCCTCCCCTTACTTTTGGTTTTGTGCTCTTCTCACCCCTCTCCCATCCCAGACTCTTTGGCCAGCTGCTGCTCCTGCACACCTTTGACCACGCGCCGGAGCCCGAGCTGCGCGAGCTGGTCCCGGACCGCTACGAGGCATGGCGTGTTCACGCCCTGCAGTTCTTGGAGCAGTGGTCTGCCCACAGCCCGGTCGTGGCGCGCGAGTACGGCATCGTGAGCTCGTTATGACACTGAATGAGCACAGCAGGGCATTGGCAGCGTGAAATATACTTGTATAACAGTCTGGTCGATACAACTCACTCTTTGGGTAATTCCGCAAACTCCATCAGCAACACCCGACCCCCTGCGCAGCTGATGCAAATGTTTTCTTCCCACAGCGCCGTGTCTTTCGGCCGGTATTGCGGCGGCAGCCACAGCAAATTCCGACCGTCACGCGTGATCCAGGACCGATCCGAGCTGAAGCCGTAGGCCACTCGTCGCAGCTTATGTGCCGCATCGGCCGACTGTAGCTCCGCTATGGAAACAGAGCCTTCACGAGTAAGCAGACGAGCGCTTTCGGCACGGTCAAAGGAAATGTCAGGCCATTTGAGCGTCAGGCCGACTATCTGCGTCTGTTTCTGCGATGTGAGGTCCCATAGCGTGACACCATAGCCGTGGCCGCCGCTCCTCGTAAAGGCGAGATGCTGGCCACTGGGCGAAAAGACGACTGAGCTGATCCCCCCCCCTCTGCTGCTGCGAATCTGCCCACACGGGCGTCCCGAGGCGGTCTCCCAGAGCATAATGTCAAATTCAGAGAACGAGGCGATCCGCGTCCCGTCTGGCGATAACAGCACGGTCCGGTCAAGCAACGTGGCTCGGGGCCCGGGGTCGTACTTGATGTCGACGGCCAGCGCACCCGAGACCACATCCCAAATGCGTATAGTCGTACCCAGTGCCGCCACCAGCTGCTGTCCGTTCTCCGAGAAGCATACTGAGCTCACGATCTCGCCGTGGACATCCAGGACGTACTTCCGCGTCGCCGAGGCTGCATCAGAAATGAGGATGGCGCTGCGCAGAGCTACCGCCAAATGCGTGCCACTGGGCGAAAAGCCCGTCCAGACGGGAAGGCCACTGCCCCCCCCCCCCCACGTGTGCACGCGCAGGCCCTGGCCCTGGAGTATGTCCCAGAGCTCGACGGTGAATCTTCTTGAGGTGAAGAGCAGCTTCTGGTCCCGGGGCGCAAAGGACACCAGGCGGTTGGCAGCATTAGAGTGCTCAATGCAATCAAAGTGCTTGATGCACGCCCCCGAGGCGACTTCCCAGAGCCTGCCGGCGCTGTCGGAAAAGGTCACCAGGTACTGGCGCTGGGGCGACAAAGCGACCAGCTCTACGGCAGAAGCGTGCGCGTGTGCTTCGCGTTCTTGCGTGTCTTGTCCCAAAGCGGTGCTCCAGAGCTTGATGGTGCCGTCTGACGAGGCCGATGCGAGCAGCTGGCCCGAAGGAGCCAGGGACAGCGCGTTAATATAGGCGCTGTGCCCCTGGCGCAGCTCTTCACCGCCCGACAGGATGTCCTGGACGGTGATGCGGAAGTTATTTCCGGCCGAGGCGAGCACCCGGCCGTCTTGCGAGAGCGTGAACAGGTCCGTCATGCTCTGGTTGATGACTCTGCGCACGACTTTTCCCGACGGCAGATGATACAACAGGAAACTGTTCGCCCCGCTGGTCATGATGTGCTCGTCGTCGGCAAAGACAATGATCGAGGCGAAGAAGTGGGGCCGGTCGTCCAGCGTGTGTGTGCACTCGCCCGAGGCAATGTCCCAAATCCTGATGCTGCCGGTCAGGGCTATATGCGAGGCGAGTTGTGCACCGCTGGGCGAAAAGGCAAAGTGCGCCGTTTCGCCGTTGTCAAAGGCTTGGCCAAACGGGCGGCCCGAGACGGTATGCCAGACCCGGATCGGGTCGTCCGCGGATGCCGATGCAAGCAGGACGCCGTCGGGTGAAAAGGCCACGGGCGCGTATCTTGATTTGGAGCCGTCAAGCGTGTACAGACACTCGCCCGAGCTGGCATTCCACACCCGGATCGCTCCGTCCGCGGAGCGGGAGGCGAGTATATCGCCCGCCGAGAAGGCTACCGACAGCACCTGATCGCTGTGGCCCCGGAGAGTGAGGAGGCACGTGCCCGAGACCACGTCCCAGAGCTTGACGGTGTGGTCGAATGAGCCAGACACCAGCCTGGTCCCATCGGCGGAAAAGGCAACCGAGACGACTGGGCCGGTATGGCCCTCGAGCGTCTGCAGGCACGCACTCCAGCCTGCGTCGACGCCACTCCTGACGGTGACCCAGCGGGGCCTCTCTGTGGCGTACAACTCCCGCACCTTGCTGTAGAGCGGGCAAAACACGAGCGCGGACGCGTACGTCTGAAGCGGCGCTGTCTCGATACCGAGCCTGCTGAACAGAAGGAAGCGCCGGGCGTCTCGGATCAGGGAGAAAAGGGGTGCATGGGCCTGGTCCTGGTCCTGCCGGGATGCCAAGCGCTCGAGCCGGTCCAGGGATGCGGCGCCGGCGGGCATCTGGCCGACCAGGCTGAGCGCCTCGAGCCAGTAGAGGTAGTACTTTTTCAGAAAGGCATCGACGGGGCCGTGTTCCCGCAGCGCGGCCTCGGCCAGGGCCATGCTGTCGCACAAATGATCCACCCAGTAGACGCACGAGTAGCGGACCGCGGCGAGCGGATCGGGATCCGGCGCGGAGACCTGCTCGATGGGAAAGCCCGGGTCGCCAAGACGGTACATGTCGCGCGAGAGCGTCTCGGAGAGGAGGTCCAGCGACCTGGCAAAGATGTCGTGGTGCGCCTGCGCCACGCCGCCGCCGCCGCTGCCGCCCGACGGGACGATCCAGGCGGCGCCGGGGCCGGCGGCGAAGAAATCCTGGGCCGACTGGTGGATCAGGGAGACGGCGCCGGCCTCGACGGCGAGAAAGGAGCCGCAGCGCTCGGCCATCTTCCGGGCGTCCATCCGGGCCGGCAGACGGGCCAGGGCGGCCAGCTCGGCCAGGGCGAGCGGGCGGCGGGCAAAGAAAACGGCGCGGAGGACGAGGCGGCAACGCTGCTGGTTCTGCGGGTTCTCGTGGTCAATGCGGCCGAGCATGTAGCGGTACAGCTCCGACAGGCCGGGGGGCATGGCGTGGACGAGCTCGACGGCGTCCCAGCCCTGGGCTTTTTCGAGCTGCCGGAAGACGAGCGAGACCCAGAGAAAGGTGTTTTGGGCGCGCTGGCGCACCTGGGCGCTGACGGCCGCGAGGACCGGCTCGTCGTAGCCCTCGAGCCCCGCGAGCGAGCGGAGCTTGTAGCTGACGTAGGCCTGCACGGGCGCTTCGAGAACCTGGGCGTCCAGCTCGACCAGGCCGGCGGAGGCCAGGTTGTTGTTGTTGGTGTTGTTGTTGTTGATGTTGTTGTTGATGTTGATGAGCTTGGCGGGCAGTGCAATCTCCGGGCGCCCCGACACGAGCCACTTGACCCGGTCGGAGATGGCGAGGGAGCGGGCGATGAGCTGGACGAGATCGTCGAGGCCCGGCTGGGCGCGGTCGCACTCGTCGAGCGCGTCGAGCACCAGGTAGACGGGCCGCAGATGGGGGTCGGCCAGCATGTTCTCAAAGGCCTCGGACAGGGCGTAAAAGGCGTTGCTGTCGTGGAAGAGGTCCTGGGCGTTCTCGCTGTACGTTTGGCGCAGGTGCCGGATCAGCCGCGGCTGCTGCACCAGCAGCATCCAGACGAGCGAGCGCAGGGCCGCCGAGGCCTTGTTCAGGACCGCGTCGGTGCCCTGGAAGAAGAAGAAGCAGGGGGACGGCGGGCCACCCGGCCGGCCGTCCGGCCGGCCGGCCCGCTTCTCGAGCTCGCGGACGAGGCCGATCAGAAGCATCGTTTTGCCGGTGCCGGCGTTGCCCTTGATCCACAAGACGCGGCACGGCTCGGGGTCGTCGTCGTCGTCGTCGTCGTCATCGTCGTCGTCCCAACAAATGAACCTGGCGTACTGATCCGTGTCCAGGATCCAGCGGTACGCGTCCTCGAGCAGGGTGTCCTTTCGGCTCTCGAGCTTGCGCATCTCGGCGCGCGGGTCGACCACGCGCAGGTCGAGGCGGCACTTCTTGTCCAGGTCGTCGAGCAGCAGGTCGGCTTGCCGCGTGGCCAGCTGGCCCAGCGTCCGCTCCATGCCCTCGGCGCGCGCGACGAGCTGGGCCAGGGCGCTCTTGGCATGCAGCTGGCCGTACTGGTCGGCGTCGCGGCGGAGAGCGTCCTCGGCGGCCGTGACGGCGGCCAGCTCGGCGTCCCAGTCATCCATGTTGGCGAGGCTGCGGAGGTACGCCAGGCCCTGGTTCCGGTAGTACGCGCGCGCGCTCTTCATCTGGTAGCGCAGCAGGGCCTTGTACAGCGCCACGATGCGCGCTTGGCGCTCGGGCAGGACCGAGGCAAAGGCCGCGTCGATGCCGTCCTGGGCCAGCAGATACCGCTCCAGAGCGCAGTACCAGTCCATGCGGGCCATGACGTGCACAAGCCCGTCGGCGTTGGCCTTGGCCGCGGAGGCGGGATTCAGCAGGATCTAATGGTCAGACAGGAGAGGGAGAGGGGGAGAGGGGGAGAGGGGGAGAGGGGGAGAGAGAGAGGGAGAGAGAGGGTGAGAGAGAGAGGGAGAGAGAGGAGAGAGAGTGGGAGAGAGAGAGAGAGAGGGGGGGGGGGAGGGAGAGGGGGGGAGAGGGAGAGAGAAAGAGAGAGAGAGAGGGAGAGAGACCTGCAAGCCGATGCAGACGCCCGCCCAGGGAATGGCTGCTTGGGGAACATTTTGGATGGCCAGGTCGACCATGTCCTTGGCCGCCAGGATAAAGTCGGCCATGTCGCCAAGCCCGGCAGCGAGCCTCGACGTCGTGGCCATCTTGGCGCGGCCCTGCTCCAGCAGCCGGCGCATGTAGGCCTGCCGCTGCGCCCGGTCGCTCAGCTGGGCCGCAACTCGGCCGGCGTTGCTGTCCGGGGCGTCGGCCTGGAGGACGGTCCCGAGCGTCTTGAGATACGACTGTACCAGCTCGGTGTCCTTGATTTCGAGCGCATCATAGGCGTCGTCCCAGAGGCTCTGGGCGACGGCAGGGCCGGCGGCCCCTTGTGGTTTCGGCCCGGCTGGCTGAGCCCGGAGGGCTGGACTTTTGTGGAAGATGCGTCGCAGGGGGTTGCGCTTTGGTTTTTCGCTCATCGTGAGGATTGGCGAAGCGACTGTCGGTAGAGAAGCAAAGGCTGCATGGGCCTCTGGGAGAACGAAACAGGCTGCGCGCGGGAGAGGAGGATGCGGCGTCAGCCCTCCGGCTTAACGCATATCTGGGGTAGACAAGGCGTATTTGTTTGGGTGGCATGTTTTGTTGGGATTACGCCCAGAAAAGAATACCCCGCCTCACCCTCATGGAGCCCAAGTACGAGCTGGACACGCTGGTCCTCAGCGGCGAGAGCGACGCCACGCACTTTGCCTTTTGCCTGGAGAACCTGGACATTGTCGTTGCCAGCCCCGGCGCGGCACCCGAGTATCTCGCTCCCTATACCGAGGTAGCCGGCCCAAGACTTTTCACTCCTACTCTGATTCCTCTCCTCACTCCTACTCTTGATCCTCTGCCACTCTACCCTTCTGACTGTCTAGTTCCTGCTGCAGAGAGCCCGCCTGCTGGCATGGGGCGCGGCCCTGGAGCTGGTGCCGCGTGCGGGCGCGGCGGCGGCGCTCCCGGAGCACCACCGTGACCCGGTCAAGACGGCGCTCCTGGCGCTGTACCGGGGACTGTTGCGCGCGGTCAACGACGCGTCTGTGTTTATCGAGCGGCTGCCGCTGGAGCTGGACAGCGACGTCGCGGCCGTCCGGGCCGCGGAGCAGCAGCAACACGATGTCGCCGCCGCCGCGGTGGGCCGGCCGGACCTGCACGAGGCGTTTGCGGCGGCCGTCCGAGGCTTCTGCCCGACGCTGCACGAGGTCCGGTCGCGGTGGACGCTCTGCCGCTGGACGCTCTACGAGGCGGGCTTCTTTGCGCGCTTTGTGGCGGACCTGGCCGGCCTGCTGGACGCGCTCGAGCAGGCCACGGCTTGTTTGACGGCGTCCTCGGCCGCCGTGGTTTCAGCGGATGCTGGCGCCGTGTTTTCAGCGGATGCCGGCGCAGCCCGGCGTCCGCCGCCCGCCAACCCCAACCTCTGCGCGGCCTGCAACGCCATCACGCTGTCGATGCTGCTCAACGGCTTCCGGCACGCCCTCGACTACGCGCAGGTGTGCCGCAGCAAAGACAGCTGCCACTTTTGCGCCAACCTGCTCGACTCGTACAACCACCTCGTCTGCAGCCAGCCGCGACGCCCCGGCTGCGAGGCCACGCACCATGACCGGCTCTCCTGGACCGTGGGCACGACGCGCACCGGCAGCAAGACGTCTGGCAGCTTCCGGCTGGGCCCGAACCACTTTGGCAAGCAGTTCTGGCTGAGCGCGCCAGAGGGTGAGTCCGTTCGGATACAGTACAGACCAGACCGACAGACGCTGACCCGACAGGCTCGCCTCTGTTCCAGACCGGCGTGGTGGTCCGGCGCGACCTGCAGGCGGCAGACTCGCCGCGGAACATGGGCCTGCTGCGCGCGTGGCTGGACGGGTGCCGCGCGTCCCACGAGGAGTGCCGGCGCGGCTCGTACTCGGGCCAGGCTTTTGACGACGCCGCCGGCCGCGGGCGGCTGCCGGCGCGGGTGATTGACGTGGGGGCCGGGGACGACGACGGCCCGGGAGCCCCCGGCGTCGGCGCCGCGCGCCTGGTGCTGACCGACGCCTCCCTAAAGGGGCGGTACCTGACGCTGAGCCACTGCTGGGGCCGGGAGCCGCCGCCGAGGACGACGCGGGCGCACGCAGCCGCCTGGCACGAGGCGCTGCCCGAGGCGGCGCTGTCGCCGACGGTGCGGGACGCGGTGCGGCTGACGCGCGCGCTGGGCGAGCGCTATCTCTGGGTGGACTCGCTGTGCATCGTGCAGGACGACGAGGCCGAGCTGACGGAGCAGATTGGCCGCATGGGCGCCATCTTTGAGGGCGCCTACTGCACCATTGCGGCCGTCGACGCCAAGGGGCCCGCCGCCGCCGCGCCGGACCGCGGGCTGTTTATGAGCCGGCAGCCGGGCAGCAGCCGCGACTGCATGCGCTTTTGCCGAGGGGGGGCCTCGGCCGCGGGTGGTGGTGGTGGTGCCGACTGCGACCTGATCCTGGAGAACTCGCCGGCCACGACGGACCTGGCCCGCGCCAGCTACTGGGGCTCGCGCGGCTGGGTCTTCCAGGAAAAGGAGCTGGCGCGGCGCTGCGTCTTCTTCACGCAGGGCGCGCTGCTCTGGCGCTGCAACCGCTTCTGGGAGACGGAGCAGACAACCGGCGGCGCGGCCGAGCTGCGGCAGCGCGTGTCGACGCACGGCGTGGACCTCGACCCGCACAGCGTCGGCGGCACCGTCTACACCACCGGCGACCAGCTGCGCGTCGTCTGGGAGTCGGCCGCCGCCGAGTACAGCCTCAAGGCGCTGACCTATGCCGACGACAAGGCCAAGGCCGTGCAGGGCATCGAGGAGCGCCTGGCCGCGCGCTGTGCCGGCCAGGCCGTCTTTTGCTGGGGCCTGCTCGTCTTTGCCGGCGCCCCCCACATCTTGCTGGCCCAGCTGCTGTGGCTGCCGGCGTGCGGCGGCGGCGGCGGCGGCGGCGGCGGCAGCAGCGGCGGCGGCGGCGGCGGCGGCGGCGACGCCTTCCGCTGCCCGTCCTGGAGCTGGATGCATCTGGACGGCGCCGTGCTGTGGGCCACGGTGAATCTGATCCTGCCGCCGACGGTGCTGGCCGAGGTGTCTCTCTCTCCCGGCGGCGGCGGCGGCGGCGGCAGCGGCGGCAGCAGCGGAGGCGACGCGGAAGAGCTCCACTTTTCCGGCCCCGCCCAGCCGGTCCGGGCCGGGCCGCTGATCGGGCCCTTTCCGCGCTTCAACGCCGGCGAGTCCTGGCCCCCCGACTACCACTTTGGCATGTCCGAGCTCGAGCTGCACGACACGGCCCTGCGCGAACTGCTCTCGGCCGGCGGCGACATGATCGGCTGGCTGTTGCTGGACGCGGACCCGGCCCAGCGGCCGCCGCCGCCGCTGCCGCCCGGCGACCTGCTCGGCCTGCCGCTGCTGCAGTACTGGCGGCGCGACGCCGACGACGAGGCCCTCTGCGTCGAGCTGCTCGTCGTGGCCGCGCAGCCCGACGACACGTACCGGCGCGTGGGGCGCGGGCGCGTGATCCGGTCGGCCTTTCAGTGGGTCGAGGAGTGCGGGCTGTACAATGTGAGGGTGGCCTAGGTGTATAGGGGTCGCAGTGTCAGGGTCGGTGTATCACGGGTCGGTGTATCACGGGTCGCAGTATCACGGGTGGCAGTATCAGGTGGCAGTATCACGGGTCGGGTCGTATGGTATCATTTATATCAAAGACAACACATCAAACAACACATCAAACACATCAAACACATCAACACACACATCTACACAAACACATAGTAAAACAGCCGGCGGTAGGCGGGCATGGCGGCCAGGTGGCGGCGGTGGGCGTGGATCTCGTCCCAGGGCAGCTGGCGGCGGCCGGTGTCGACGTCAATGTCGCGGGTGCGCAGCCAGCCACGGCGCTTCCAGACGAAGCCGGCGGCCCAGAAAAACAGCACGACGGGGAAGGCGAGGTAGGACTTGAAGAAGCCCTGGGCGTCGTTGTAGCCGCCGCCGGGGGGGCAGATGGCGACGTAGAACTGGGCAATCAGCACCAGCACGCACAGGATCAGGCCCAGGTAGGAGCCGTAGACGCCGCCGACGGCGTGGAAGGGGATCTCGTCGAGGGTGTGGCCCTGCAGGCGCCAGGCGGCGCGGAAGCGGATGTGCGACAGGCAGATGGAGCCCCAGGTGAAGAGCGCGGCCAGGCCCGAGAGCGCCAGCAGCCAGTCGAAGACGGTGGAGCCGTTGGAGCTGAGGCTGACGTAGGCGATGCCGCCAAACAGCAGCAGCACCGCCACGGACGCCAGCGGGCGGCCGGAGCGGTCAATGTAGGTGAAGACGCGCGGGGCGTAGCCCTGCTGGGCCAGCGCCGTCAGCGTGCGCGAGCCGCCGTAAACGGAGGACATGCCAATGGACAGCACCGAGACCAGGATGATGACGTTCATGAAGCTGTCAAAGCCCTTGAGCCCGGCGTTCTTGCCCACAATGACAAACGGCGACGCGTTGACGTCGGCGTACGGGTTCGCGCCCAGCAGCTTCTCGTCGTCGGAGCTGACCAGCAGGCCGACGAGGAAGAGCCCGAGCACGTAGAAGACGGTGATGCGCCAAAAGACCTGCTTGATGGCGCCCGGCAGCGCCAGCACCGGGTTGCGCGCCTCGGCCGCCGCCAGGCCCACCAGCTCCGTGCCGCTAAAGGCAAAGGCCGCCGTCACAAAGACGCTGCAGAAGCCGCGGAAGCCGTTCTTGAACGCCCCCGGGTCGTGCCACAGCCGCGCGCCCCAGTACTCGTGGTACATGCCGTCGGCCGGGCCGCCGCCGCACACCAGCACCACGGCAATGATCATGAACACCACCGTCGCCCCCAGCTTGAGCAGCGACGCCCAGAACTCCTCCTCGGCGTAGCCCATGGGGAAGATGTTGAGGATGATGATCAGCCCGAGAAAGAGCGTGATCCAGGCGGCTGTTGGTTAGCGGAATTGAAACACTTGCAACACCCCAGCAATCGAAACACTGCAACTCACCATGCGTGATGCTGTCGTTCCAGTACGACACCGTCAGGCTGCACACGGTCAGCTCCAGCGGCAGCACCGCCGCCCACTGCATCACGTAGTTCCAGCCCATGGCGAAGCCCCAGGTGGGGTCGATGAAGCGCGTCGAGTAGGTGTAGAAGCCGCCCGAGACCGGGAACATGCACGCCAGCTCGCCCAGCGCGTACACCACGTTGAACATCATCACGCCGATGATGAGAAAGTCGATCAGCACCGACCCGGGGCCCTGTCCGTCAGCGTCTGCCTGGTGTGGGATCCTTGAACGCGACTTGGCCGACGCATCCGTTCAACTCACCCCCGTGTGAAAGGCACTGCCCGAGCCGACAAAGAAGCCGGCGCCGATGGAGCCGCCAATGGCAATCATGTGCAGGTGCCGCGGCTTCATCTTGCGGTCCAGCTCCACCAGGCCGGTCCCGTACTCGCGGCACTGGAACGACTTGGGGCTGATGCCGCTGCGCACCTTCCAGTCCTCTTCCTCCACCGGCACCGGCGCCACCACGCCCGCCGAGCCGCCCGCCGAGCTGGCTCCGTCGTCGCGGCCGCCCAGGCCGTGCTCCTTCTCAGACATGTTTGTGTAGGGGGGGAGGGGTGTTTCTGAGGTTGCGAGTTGGATGGCAAGAAAGCGAGGCAAAAGCGGCGAGGGCGCGGGCGCGGGCGCGCACTAAATACACCCTGACTGAGCAGCCCTTGGGTGGCGACGCTCGACGCTCGCGCGGGAGCTTATCTTGCAGACGTAAGAGGGCCGAGTAACGGCAACGCCGTGTGGGGGGAGACAGCGCCTGGGCGGGTGGCCAGGGAGGCTCGCTGGGCGGCGTGTAAGCCGCACGCACCCTGGGCCAGATCGCCGCGCCAACCCTTCTGGAAGGCTGCATGGAAGCCCGCGGCCGCGCTAATGACAGCACAAAACCAAAAAGTCGAGGAACCCGTCCGCACGCGGCGGAGTCCCCTATCGTCAAAGAGGAAGGAGACGGGCGTCTGTCCCGGCCGACGGTTGGGCTTGGCGCGTTTCATTTGCGCTCTGTTATCAAAACCGGGCCGCCAGTGGTATCGGGTAGTCGATGCCGTGTGTCATGAGATGTGAATCTTGTTTCGATGCGGCTCGTGATTTGCCGGACCTTTTCTTTCTTTTCTCTCTACCTCTTCCTCTTCTTTCTTTTCTCTCTACCTCTTCCTTTTCTTTCGTTTCTCTTCCATTCTTTCTTTTCTGTTCTCTTTCCTCTCTATTCCTTTTCTCCTTCTCTTCCTCTCTTCCTTCTTCCTTCCTCCCCTCTCTACATATTGTCGATTTCCTCGTCTCATAGACCTCTCACCTCTCGGCGACGTCTAATTTGCCCGCTAGTCCGTTTCGGCCAAGCTTCGGCACTCCACCGCTTAGACCCTGTTGCGGGTCCTCCCCAAAAAACTGGAAAAGTCCGTAGCGGGTGCGGGTCATCCTGACCGCGTCTTCCGTCAAGATGCCCCCCCCCCGTCGTGATGTGCAACATGAGATGCCACGTGAGGCCAGTAAAATCTGCGGTTTATAGAGTACGTGTATCGCGAGTGAGTACCTCTAGCATTCGAGTCCTGCGTGCTTTTTCTCCCTCGTTGCCGTCTCGCGTGACCTGCGCCCTCACTTGGCCACTGCTGATCGACGTCTTGCACGGCGATGTGTCATAGTTTGCCTCCCGATCCACTTGGGACCGTATTGGCGCCAAGAAAATCCTTGGGAAGTGGGCAGATGTCGCCTCCCAAGTTGTTGGACATAATTTCCGCCCATTTTTCCCTTGGGACTGCCTCGCCGTATCCTGCACCGCCGAGCCCCCAGGCGCTCCTTGGTATCAGCGCGATCCGTGTGCTATAGACTGCAGCACCACGTCGAGGGACTCGGCAGGGCTTGGCATTGCGTATGTTTCGACGACAAGTACGGCTTGGCTTCCCTAACGCCGCCACCGATCTGAGGGGCTTGCTAGCGCGGCCAGAGCCCGTGCACGTGACTGGGGCACCCGATAACGCCCCCTAAAGGAGAAAACAAAAATGCGACGCTAACCACTTCTGTAAAGTTTCTCCATGTAATTTTCTTAGAAATGTATAACGCTAAACCACTTCTGTAATATTTCTCCACCTAATTTTTTTCAAAACCAGCTCTGTCACGTGCCTGATTACCACTTGTTGAAAACTACAAAAACCGTGGCAATATCGTAGTTATATAAACGCGGGAAATTGGAAAAAAAAGGGCATATCTTACCCTTCCAGCCCTTTGTACGGGCTGGTTAATAGCAGCAATTAGGAACGTGACAGAGCTGGTTTTGAAAAAAAATTAACTGGAGAAACTTTACAGAAGTGGTTTAGCGTCGCATTTTTCTTTTACCTGTTCCGTTAAGTTACCCGATGACAGCATGTCGTGTTTAACAGAAACATTGGCGTTGCTGTTATTGGCCTCGGTCGCCGATACGGGCTGCGGTCCCGAGGTGGACCCGTCAGGCCACAGAGCAAGGCCCCAGATGAGCCGCTCAGGCCCCACGTTGGAAGCGTCGTGGCAGAATGCGTTACGAGATTTGCGTACGTTGTAGTTTTGCGTAGCAACACGAAAGAGTACTCTTGTTTGCGCTTGATACTGCGATTCCGCTCACTAATATATCTGTCGACCGCCTTGCTTGCCGCCGATGCCGCCGCCCGCTACATGACAAAGAGCAGGTTGACGTCTGTCGGTTAGCGAGGAATACGGACAGCCGAAACAAGAGCAAAGAAAACACGAGCAAGAAAATACGAGCAAGAAACACGAGTACTCAGACTCACCAAGCGGGTGGCTGCAGGACAGCTGGGGCTTCTGCGAGTACTTCTCCTGCAGAATGTCGCGGATGCTGTTGAGCAGCTCGACATAGGTCTGCTGGGGCCGGCCGTTGAGGGCGCGGATAAAGGCATAGGACATGGCGCCGGTGGCCTGGGCGGCAATGGTGGCGTCGGCGCTGGTCTGGTCGTCCTTGCTGCCGGACCAGAGGATGACGTCGGCGGGCGAGGTGCGCGTGGCAATGGTGCGCTTGTAGGCGTCGTCGCCGCGGTAGGCCGTCTTGGCGATGCCGAGCAGGTTCGTGGCCACGGCGGCCAGGTTGCCCGAGGCGTAGGCCGTCAGCGCGCCGAGCAGGCCCTTGCCGGCCTCCTCGGCCAGGTTGGGCTCCTTGAGCACGCCCTTGGTCGAGTAGACGTACGGCAGGTCCATGACGGAGCCCGAGTGGCACGAGTCGAAAATGGCCGTCAGCCGCACGCCCGCCTGCAGCGGCCGCACCACGTAGTGGTGGATCTCGTCGTCCACAATGTGCCCGACCTGCTTGAAGTCGACGGGGTAGATGGTCTCGTCGTAGCCGTCCTCCTCGTCGCCGTCCAGGTCCTCCGTCTGCCCGCCGTGGCCCGAGTAGTGCAAGAAGAGCGCGTCGTTGGGCTGCGCGTCCGCCACCAGCCACTGCATCGCCTGCACAATGTTGTGCTTGGTCGGCTGCAGCAC
Source organism: Graphilbum cf. rectangulosporium (assembly GCA_019925645.1). Taxonomy (NCBI): domain Eukaryota; kingdom Fungi; phylum Ascomycota; class Sordariomycetes; order Ophiostomatales; family Ophiostomataceae; genus Graphilbum; species Graphilbum cf. rectangulosporium. The sequence goes on from JADHKI010000025.1 coordinate 164,111, forward strand.
GTCGCGCCCCTGCGCGTCCCGCACCGCCTCGCGCTGCGGGTCGTCTGTCAGGATCACCATGTCCTCCCGCCGGTAGTGGTACGACTGCATCAGAAAGTTGGACACGTTGCGCACGTCGTTGATGCAGCCCTTGAGCGCGTTCTCCGACCCGACGTAGTTGATCCCGATCAGCAGCGCCTTGCGCCGGCCCGTGCAGTTGCTGTACTGGAACGTGTAGTCGCTCGGCGCCCCGTGGCCAAACTGCTGCGCCCCCGTCGGCGGCGCGTGCGCCGCCCGCGCGTGGTGATCGTGCTGGCTCGGCTGCCCGTAGCCCGGCTGCCCGTAGCCCTGCTGCTGCCCGTAGCCTGGCTGCGCCTGCTGGTGGTATCCGTGGTGTGCGTAGCCGCCGTAGCCCTGCTGCTGCTGCTGCTGCGGGTAGCCGTAGCCGTCGTAGCCGCCGCCGGGAGGGGGCGGCCCTTGCGGAGGCGGGTAGGCATTGGGCGGCGGAGGTCCGCCGTAGCCGCCTTGTGGAGGGCCGTAGCCGCCCTGCGGACCGTAGCCCTGGCCGGGGTAGCCCTGATTCCACATTTCGAGCAAGTTGAGTCGCAAAGGAACGGTGAACTTGGAAGTTATCGAGGGCGATCAAATATGCAGAGATTTAGGCGATCAAATATGCAGATTGAGGCGATCAGATATGCAGAGATTGAGGCGATCAATATGCACAGATCAACGGCGAGGACTCGAGGACAAAAGACAATGGAAAGGCCGCGTCACAAAAGATCCTTATCAAGATCAATGGCTAGATGGATCGTAATGTTTACCCGCGCCGGAGCAGCTGAAAATCACTTCCCGGCGTTGGCGGCTGAACCCCTCGCGCTAATCTGCTTACGTGGACCGCCACTGCATATTTAAGCGGGTCTTATCGCCTCCGCAAATGGTTTCTCCGGCGATGTGGCTGATCTTGGCAGGGCGGCCGGTCCCAAAGTACGGCAACCGCTAAAGTAGGAGCCTGAATTGGAAGGCAGGAATGACAGCGTTGAGGCGCCAGAACTACAGTGTTGAGGCCGTCTTGATTGTCTACAGGGATTCGGAAAAAGAACCATGAAATAAAGTAATGAAAATTCACGAACTAGCCCCAAAAACACCCAAGCAAAAATAACCAAAAAAAAAAAAAAAGAAAACAAAAAAACGATGGGAGGGAGATTCGAACTCCCGCGACCGAAGCCATATGATTTCTAATCATACCCATTAGACCACTCTGGCATCCCACCTATGATGTCAGCGGCCCTTCACAGCCCTTATAACTGGCGCTTGCGGCTAGGCACCAACGTGACGCCGCAACGTGTTCCAGTATCACGGCTGCCATGCCTTGTCCATCTGGGCCACACAACCCAGTCCTTGACTTGGCCATCTGCGGCCACACATCATTGCGATGACTGCCACCGGAGAGCCTGACGCGGCCAAGCCGGCCAAGGTGTTCACCATGCTGGGTAGGCATCTCGTTTCGTTAATCCTGACATTCATCTGTCCCGTTTCGAGACTTTTCGGGAGCTCTGCTCGGTCAGACTGACGCGGTCAGAGAACAACCCCGAGGTGATGAACACGCTGGCCCGCAGCCTGGGCGCGTCCGAGCGGCTGCGCTTCTACGACGTCTGGTCTCTCACGGACCCTGCGCTCCTCGCCCTCGTCCCCCGGCCGGTCCACGCGCTGCTGATCACGGCGCCGATGGCGCCGGCCTGGAAGCGCGACCGCGACGCCGAAGACGCCGGCCGCGCCTGGTACGCCGGCCGCGGCGCCGACGAGCCCGTGGTCTGGTTCCGCCAGACCATTGTCGCCGGCTGCGGCCTCATCGGCCTGCTGCACTGCCTGGCCAACGGCGCGCCCGGCGACATGCTCGTGCCCGGCAGCGCGCTGGCGGCGCTGCTGGAGCAGGCCGTGCCGCTCGGCATGCACGCCCGGGCGCAGCTGCTCAACGACTCGGCGCCGCTGCACGCGGCCAGCGAGGCGGCCGCGCAGTTGGGCGACACGGCGCCGCTCCCGCGCGGCGACCACCCCAGCGGCAGCCACTTTATCGCGCTCGTCAAGGGCCGCGACGGCCACCTCTGGGAGCTCGAGGGCGCGCGCAAGGGGCCGCTGGACCGCGGCGCCCTAGCCGCCGACGAGGACGCCCTGAGCGACCGGGCGCTCGACCTCGGCATCCGGCGCATCTTCCGGCTCCACGGCGAGGCCGTCGGCAGCCTGCCGTTCTCCTGCATAGCACTGGGGCCGGCGCCGACGGGCGATCCGGCCGTGTGAGAAGCTGCATGCAGTATCGTAGGTACGCCAAGCCATGCCGAAGTCAGGGGCAGGTCCTTTTAAATAGGCAGAATCGTGTCAAAAATACCACCAAAGCCCCGGTAGATCCTATGGATAGCACGTACGTTTCACATTTACACGGCATCACGAGGCTATGCAAACGCCAATGGCTTCATTGTAGGCTTCCCACTCTCGTCTACATGGTGTACCGGAAGTGCGGGTTGTTCCTGTCGGTGACATCCTGCAGGCCCAGCTCGCGGCCGAGGCGTTCCTGCTCTTCCTTGGAGAGGCCGGCCTGCTCGGCCATGCGGTCGCGGCGGCGGTTCTCGTACATGTACCAGAAGCGCCAGACAAAGATGAGCAGGATCTCGACGCCGAAGCAGGCGCAGCAGACAATGGTGCCGGTCAGGTAGCGGGGCGCGTCCTTGGTCTGGAAGACCTGGGCGCCGGTCATGCTGCCGCCGCAGAGGGCGATGAGCGCCAGCGAGGAGACGACGGTGCGTTTGGTCTTGCCGGCGACGTTGGACGAGACTGGCGTGTCAGTTTGCGTTGAAGGAGAAAGAAAAGAAAAGAAAAGAAAGAAAAGAAAAAGGAAAAAAGAAAAGAAAGGAGAAAGGAGAAAGGAAAAAGGAAAAAGGAAAAAAGAAAAGAAAAAAGAAAAGAAAAGAAAAAAGAAGGAAAAAAAACCTACTGAAACTCCAGCCGAGAAACAGGGCCAGCGAAAAGACAACGGTCATGTCAAACATGCCCCATTTGACCCATTTGTGCTTGGGCTCGTTGGGCAGCAGCGACATGACGAGCAGGCCGATAAAGGGCAGCAGGCAGGACAGCACCATGATGTAGAGGCGCTGGTTCTGGAAGCGCCGCAGGTACAGGCCGCAGAGGCCGAAGCTGAGGACATACATGGCTGGGGGTCAGCGTGGTGTGCGTGTGTGTGTGTGTGCGTGTCGGGGACTTACCGTTTCGCGGCGTGCCGTAGAGCATAGACTCCCACTCGTCAAAGCCAAAGGTCTCGTAGATGAGGGAGCTAAAGGTGGTGAAGCTCCTGTGTTTGGTGTCAGAAAAAGCAGCACAGCAGCCATGGCAGGCAGACGACGTACCCGTTGGGAATGCAGGACAGAAAGGTGTTGAAAAAGATAAAGTAGACCTGGGGGTCGGTGAAGCACTCGACGAACTGGGGCCACGACCAGCTCTTGCCGACGGTGTCCTCGCCGGTCTGGTTCTCGACGACGCGGGCGGTGCTGTTGGTCAGCCACGGTCACCAGAGCGGGTTCCTGACCGAGACTTACGCCATGCGCTTCTCCTCGGCGCTGAGCCAGCGGACCTCGTGGGGGTTGCCGAGCAGGAACCAGCAGAAAAAGGAGCCGACGAGGGTGAGGGAGCCGAGGAAGAGGGAGATGCAGCGCCAGGCGTCGATGCCGCCGACCTTGGCGACGTGGCGGGCGATGCCGTAGAGGATCAGGTTGCAGATGATGGAGAAGAGGCCCTCGGACGACTGCCAGAAGAGGGTGCGGGCGGCGTGCTCCTCGGTCTTGTACCAGACGCCGGTGATGAGCAGGAAGCCGGGCCCAATGTTGCACTCGAAGATGCCCTGCAGGGCGCGGAGCGCCATCAGCTGCGACCAGTTGTTGCACGCGCTGATGCACAGGAGCGTGATGGCTGGGTGGTCAGCAAGAGTGCGGTGGAAGCGTGAAAGCGGCGGAAGAGGCAAAAACTTACACCACCCGGCCATGTAGAGGGTCAGGATGCGGCCGGCGTTGTACCGCTGCAGCAGCCAGGTCGAGGGCAGCTCGCACACGAGGTAGGTCATGTAGAAGCTAGAGTGGTCAGCCAGATCGAGTCAGTCGAGACCGAGTCGTTCAGACCGAGTCAGTCAGATCGAGGCAGCGTCTTACACAGTCGTCAGCCACTGGTACTGCTGGCCGTGCAGTCCGAGGTCTTTGTTCATGCCGAACAGCTGGAGCAGTCAGAACGCGTTCGCCACCATGCACCCACGCCGGCAACGGGAGGCACGCACCGCCTGGATGCTGATGGAGGACTTGTCGGTGTTTTGGATGCCGTAGCAGAAGAACCTGGGGGTCAGACTGGAGCGCGGAAACGCAGGTGGACGCGGCGACAACTCACATAATGGGCATCAGGTAGCAGTCAATCTTCCACTTGAGCTTCTTGTACTGGGCGTCGGTGTACTCTGGCCCGTCAGTGGCTGGCGCCCCGGGATGGCTGGCGGCCACGGGGGGGGGGCGGCGACGACGACATACCAGACGGGTCAATGACCTGGCCCTCGGTGAGGGTGGCAATGGCGCGCAGCTCATTGTTGCCCTTTTCCTTGTCGTCGATGGAGGAGCGGGCAAGCGAGTCGGGGCCCTCGGGGGGGTTGTTGACCTGGGTCACGGCCATGCTGATGGGCTTGCTGGTCCGGCGGCGAAGAGGGATGAAGACGACGACGGCAGACGGGGGGAAAAGGCCGTGGGGACTCGCGGCAACTTATGCGCAGGATAGCTACGGGCCCAAGCTTACGCAGAGATAACCCGTCTGCGCGGCTGCAGGGCCGGGCGGATAGGATCTATGGAGATCTGGACGACACGAGGGTGCATTGGCAGCCGCGTAGCGTCTTTGATAGGGATGGTAGATAACATAGTAGCAATGTCCAGGAGGACGTTGAGCCCTAACCCACAAATTTAAAAGATGATACGAGCGATGACGCTGCGTCGACCTGCTTTTCTGTCTGCTGTTTGTCTCCGGCGCTGTCTTTTCCTCCGTCTGTTCTGCCTTTTGTCTGCTGTCTGCTGTCTGCTGTCTGCTGTCTGTTGTCTGTTGTCTGCTGTTTGTCTCCGTCCCGTCTCTGCTTCCGGCGCTCGGCTTGGCCCGCGTGCAGGGCCAAAGTGGCGGGTAGCACCGACGGGGCGACCAAGTGGACAAAACCCTTATCTGGCGACACTAGGGCGGGCAACGCCGAGCCCGATCGGGAGAGCCTATCTTGTCCGAGAGCCAAGACGCCGAGGGGAATATATGGGGCCCGTGCTGAGCCTTGCCCCGGCGTCCGTGGCCAAGGCCCGCGAACACGAACTGACGGCAGGCGGCAGACATGGCTTTTCCGGCGGCCAACGCGACGACGCCGTTCTGGCGGACGGAGCTGCACGCGCTGGACGACCACCGCAGCACGGCGGAGCTGCCGGCCGAGTGCGACGTGGTCATTATCGGGGCCGGCTTCGCGGGCGCGGCGCTGGCGCACTACCTGTACGAGGACAACCCGAGCCCGCCGTCGGTGGTGATCCTGGAGGCGCGGCAGGCGTGCTCGGGGGCGACGGGGAGAAATGGTGCGTGTGGGTGTGGGCGTTGAGTGCGAGTGGAAATGAAAACTGACCCCCAGGCGGCCACATGAAGCCGGACGTGTATTTCAACATTCCAAAGTACATGAAAAAGTACGGCACCGAGGCGGCGGTGGAGTTTGCGCGGTTCGAGGCGTCGCAGGTGTACGCGGTCAAGGAGCTGGTGGAAAAGGAGCAGATTGACTGCGACTTTGTGCTGACGCGGGCGTGCGACGCCACGCTGGACCCGGAGCTGGCGCGGCAGACGGACGAGGCGTTTGCGCAGCTGCAGCAGGCCGGCGTGGCCGACCTGCGCGACATTTACCACGCGCAGGCCAAGGACGCGGAGCGGGTGAGCGTCTTTCTTCTTCTTCTTTCTTCTTTTTTCTTCTTTCTTTCCTTCTTTCCTTTTTTCTTCTTCTTTCTTCTTTCTTTCTTTCTTTTCTTTTTCCTTCTTCCTGACCCCCAGCTCTCCGGCGTCAAAGGGGCCCTGTCGTGCTTCACGTTCACGGCAGGCCACCTGTGGCCGTACAAGCTCATCATGCACCTGCTGCAGGGCGTGGTGCGCAAGGGGGCCAACCTGCAGACGCACACGCCGGTGGCGCGGCTGTCGGAGCAGCCGCTGGCCGACGGGCGCTGGCTGGTGGAGACGGCGGCGCGCGGCAGCATCCGGGCCAAGAAGGTGCTGCTGGCCACCAACGCCTACACGGCGCAGCTGGCGCCGCAGTTCCGCGACCACATTGTGCCGGTCAAGGGCATCTGCAGCCGCATCGTGGTGCCGGCGGGCCGCGCGCCGCCCTTTCTGCCGTACTCGTACAGCATCCGCCACGGCCCGGGCATGTACGACTACCTGATCCCGCGGCCCGACGGCAGCATCATTGTCGGCGGCGCCAAGCCGACCTTTTGGGCCGACCCGGCCCACTGGTACGGCGTCGCCGACGACAGCACCCTGATCGCGCCCGCGCCGCCGCACTTTGACGGCCTGATGCAGCGCACCTTTGCCGGCTGGGAGGACAGCGGCGCCTACACGGACCGCGTCTGGACGGGGAGTAAGTGATGCGTCTGTTTTGCGTCTGTTTTGCATCTTTGAAGCATTTCTTGCGTCTTTTTGCGTCTGTTGTCTAACCCCCAGTCATGGGCTTTAGCTCCGACTTTATGCCCTACGTGGGCGACGTGCCCGGAAAGCCCGGCCAGATGGTGCTAGCGGGCTTTTCCGGGCACGGCATGCCGCTGATCCTGCTGTCGGCGCGGGCCATGGTGCAGATGCTGCGGCACGGGACCGCGTTTGAGGACACGGGCGTGCCGCGGGTATTCCGGGCCACGGAGGAGCGTCTGGCGTCGACGAAGAACGAGATATTAGGGTAGGATAGTACAATGTAAAAGTCACGAGAAATTAGCGTAGGACAGTAAGACAATCACGAAACGAGATACAGCGCAGCATAGCAAAACAAGTGTGATAAAGCTGCCAGCCATACAGAACAATGCTCATGAGTTCCGCCACTACGCCTTGTCCTTGAACGCCACGATGCCCTCGGCCAGCGCCGGCAGGCTGTCGGCAATGACGTCCATCTCGCCAAACAGCTCGGTCGAGTACTCCTGCTCCCAGCAGGAGACCCAGGCGCCCTTGAAGCTGGGCCGTCAGCGTGTGCAAGAGGCAATACAGGGCCGTGCGCAAAAAGCAATCCAGGACCGGAGACAACTCACCCGTGGCGGCGGCCGGCGGATGCGTCCCAGGCGTGGGCGGCGGCGAACCAGGTCTCGCGGTTCTCCGGGGGGAAGCGGTCGAGAATGTACTGGTAGGAGGCGGGCGCGGGCTTGCCGATGCCAATGGTGTCGCAGGAGACAAAGTTCTCCGGGGGCATGGTGACGCCGGCACGGGCCAGGTAGCCGGCGACGCGGGCGGTGTCGCCCGAGGTCAGGGCCCAGACGGTGAAGCCGCCGGCGCGCAGGGTGGCGAAGCACTCGGCCAGGCCGTCGCGCGGGCGCAGGCCGCGGTAGGCGGCCAGCACAAACTCGCGGTCCTCGTCGCTGGCAAAGGCGTGCGGCTCGGCGATGCCGGCCTGCCAGAGGGTGCGGTAAAAGAGGTCGCGGAAGACGTCAAAGACGGGCACGTAGCGCCCCGAAAAGGTCAGGTACGTGTACTCCTTCTCGGCCGACTCCATCCAGGCGTAGCCGAGGATGCGCGAGCCAATGTTGCGCGCCCGCAGCCGCTCGCCCAGGCGCGCCTCGAGCGCCTCGAAAAAGGCCTCGTAGGAGATGAGCGTGCCTGTTTGTTAGGGGAGAACGAGGGGAGAAAGATGTGGGGGTAGGGGGGAAAGGGCGAAGAGGGAGAAAGGAAGAGCCCACCGACTACGTCAAAGACGACGTGCTTGTTGGACATGGTGATGGCTGAGGCTTGCCTGGGATACAGAGCCGCATAGAGGTATAAATAGGACAGGCATCGGCCGAGCACGGCGGGGGTCGGCGTCGGGGTGGGAAAGGCCGGACCCACAAGATAAGATAAGACGGGCCGAGTTCGGTGAAACAATGGACGAACAACGATCAAACACTTTAACGGACAACGATCAAAACTACAACAACGACAACGACAGGGCAACGATACTACAATGGCCAAGGCCCTGCTGACGGGTAAGACGTCTGACTCGGCCAAGGCGCATGCGGCTAACCAAAAACAGGAGGCAGCGGCTTCATTGCCGCGCACGTGCTCAACGTGCTGCTGGAGCGGGGGTGAGTGCAGCGGGCGCACCGGAGCGGAGCGGCAGCGGGCTGACGACGCAGATACACGGTCGTGACCACGGTGCGGTCGGCGGCCAAGGGCGACAAGATCCTGGCGGCGCACGCGGGGGCGCGGCTGTCGTACGCGGTGGTGGACGACATTGCAAAGGAGGGCGCCTTTGACGAGGTGAGGCGGCGGGACCGGGCGGGCGAGTGCAGCAGCAGCAGAAGCAGCAGCGGGAGCGTTTGCTAATCGCCTAATCGCAGGCCGTGCAATCGGACCCGCCGTTCGACTACGTCGTGCACACGGCCTCGCCGTTCCACCACAACATTGTGGACCCGGTCAAGGACCTGCTGGACCCGGCAGTGCGCGGGACGACGGGGGTGCTGCGGGCGGTGCAGGCGCACGCGCCCGGCGTGAGGCGCGTGGTGATCACGTCGTCGTTTGCGGCCATTGTCAACCCGGCGGCGCCGCCCAAGGTGTACGACGAGCGGTCGTGGAACCCGGTCACGTGGGAGGAGGCGGTGGCGGACCCGTCGGCGACGTACCGGGGGAGCAAGGTGGGTGTATCCGTGGGGTGTGTGGGTGTGTTTGGGAGGTTTTGGTGGGCGCAGGACTGACTTTCCTTACCCCCCCCCCCCCAGACCTTTGCCGAGAAGGCGGCGTGGGCCTTTGTCGAGACGGAAAAGCCGCGGTTCGACCTGGTGGCCATCAACCCGCCGCTGGTGTACGGCCCGATCGCGCACGACCTGGCCAGCCTGCAGAGCCTCAACACGTCCAACCAGCGGATCCGCGACTTTGTGCAGGGCCGGCACGCAGCCGGCGCGCTGCCGCCGACGGGCACCTTTCTGTGGGTCGACGTGCGCGACCTGGCGCTGGCGCACGCGCGCGCGCTCGAGGTGCCGGCGGCCGGCGGCCAGCGCTTCTTTGTCACGGCCGGCTACTGCTCCAACAAGCGCATCGTCGACGCCATCCGCCAGCGCCACCCGCAGCTGGCCGGCCGGCTGCCGCCCGACCCGGCCGACGACTTTCCCGTCGACTGCTACGGCTTTGACAACAGCAAGGCGCGCAACGTGCTGGGGCTGACCTTTCGCCCGCTCGAGGACGGCATTGCCGACACGGTGTCGTCGATGCTGGGCATGTTGTAGACAATATACTGTTGTAGAGATGTACTGTTGTGCTCGTTTGTAATCCTTGTAGTATACAAGTGCTTAGCGCCGCGCAACTCCGACTTGATAGGAAGAGTCCGGCGGGGCTACCTGCATAAAGGCTGATATCTGGATGGACTAATATCCTGCATAAAGGACTGATATCCTGGTACCTGGAAGGAACCTGGAGAACTGACAACTGCATGAGAATGATATCCAGGAGAACTGACAACGCATAAAGGACGATACCCTACACGAAGAACGACACCCAGGATTCCCATCCGCCATGTCTACGTCCGAGTTCACCGTCCACACGTCGTGGCTGTTCGACCCCAAGACCAGGGAGGCCCGCGCCAATGTGTCCGTCACCGTCGACGCGGCCAGCGGCCTGATTGTGCGGGTGACGGAGCGCGGCGCCACGCCGTTTGAGGCGCTCTTCCGCGCGGGCGACGTGGACCTGCGCGGCAAGTTTGTGCTGCCGGGCCTGGTCGACGCGCACACGCACGTGTTTCTGCACTCGTACGAGTAGGTGCCGGCGTCATGCTGCTGTAACTTGACTGCCTTCCTTTGTCGACGCCCGCTGACGGCCAGCGAAAAGGGCGCGCTGGAGCAGAAGCGCGACGAGAGCATGACGGAGCGCGTGGTGCGCGGCGTCAACCACTGCCGCACGGCACTGATGGCGGGCTACACCACGTACCGGGACCTGGGCTCCGAAGGCATGCAGGAGTGCGACGCCAACCTGCGGGACGCCATTGCGCGGGGCCTGACGCCGGGCCCGCGGCTGTTTGTGGCGACGCGGGTGCTGGCGAGCACGGGGGCTTTCGAGTGCCGCACGGAGAACAGCGGCGCCGGGCACGTGCTGCCGCCGAGCGCGGACGCGGTGGACGGGGTGGAGGCGGTGCGGCAGGCGGTGCGGCGGCGGATCGCGGCGGGCGCGGACGTGGTCAAGTTCTTTGCCGACTACCGGCGGCGCATCATGCGGTCGCCGCCGGCGCAGCAGCACCCGTACCGGCCGGGCGTGCTGCACCCGCCGCGCGAGCCGAACCCGGACTACCTCGTCTTTGCGCCCGAGGAGATGCGCATGGTCGTGGCCGAGGCCGCGCTGGCCCGCTGCCCGGTGGCCGCGCACTGCTGCACGCTCGAGGGCGCCGCCGCCGCCGTCGCCGCCGGCGCCGACTCCATCGAGCACGGCTACCACCTGAGCGACGAGCTGATGCGCCGCATGGCCGCCGCCCGCGTCGTCTTCGTGCCCACCCTGGCCGTGGCCGAGCGCCTGCACGCGCCGCGCTTTGCCGCCATCCTGGCCCAGGCCAAGCGCGCCTTTGACCTCGGCGTGCGCCTCGCCTGCGGCGGCGACACCGGCACCTACCCACACGGCGACAACGCCCGCGAGCTCGAGCTCATGATGCAGGCCGGCATCCCCGCCGCCGACGTGCTCGAGGCCGCCACCGTCGGCGGCTGGGACGCCTGCGGCGGCGACCGCTGCGGCCGCCGCTTCGGCTGGTTCGAGCCCGGCGCCCAGGCCGACATTATCGCCCTCGACGCCGACCCGGCCACCCCGGGCGCGCTGCGCCGCGTCAGCTTTGTCATGAAGGACGCGCGGGTGTGGAAGGGTGGTGAGTGATGCTATGTATGGGGGTATTGGTATTAGCTATGCGTGCGTGCTATTCAGCTATGGTGCGTGGTATTCAGCTATGGTGCAAGCTCTGTCACAGACGCTATCACGCTACCAGAGCCTATGCCTTCTCGCCCATCTCTGCCCCCTCCACACGCGCGAGGCAGCGCTCGAGCATGGCCGGGTCGCGCGGCGTCAGGCGCACGCAAAAGTCGGCCGGGATGGCGTTGGCGGCGGCCGGGTCGGCCTTGTAGGCAATGTAGTCGGTCTCGGCCGGCCGCTCGGCGCTCTCGCTGAGCGCAAAGGCCACGATCAGGCGCACAAACACGGCGTACAGCACGCGATTGCTAAAGTTGACGGCCGTGCACATGCGCGCGCCCGCGCCAAAGGCAAAGTGGTACGGCGGCGGCACCGCCGCGGCGCCGGGCAGCCAGCGTTCCGGCCGGAACTCGTGCGCGTCTTGGCCGTAGACGGATTTGTCTGGGGGTCAGCGGGGGGAAGAGGCACGAGGGGGGGGTGGGGAGAGAAAGAGAGAGAGGGGGGGGGAGATAGAGAGAGAGGGAGAAGGGAGAGAGGGAGAGAGGGGTGGGAAAGAGAGAGAGAGAGAGAGAGAGAGAGAGAGAGAGAAAACGAAGAACCCACCTCGGTTCGCCGCCTGCGCGTTGACGTAGATGAGCACGCCCTTTGGAATGACGGCGCCCTCGTACTCGAAATCCTTGTAGGCCTGGCGCGCCGGCAGCAGCTTGAGCGGCGGGTAGAAGCGCAGCGCCTCCTTGACCAGGCCGGCCACGTACGGCGACCGCTCCTCGGCGACGCACTGCGCAAACGCCTCCTCGGGCGAGCCGTGCGTGGCCAGGATGTCGGCGTACGCGCGCTGCTGCACGCGCTGGCCGGCCGCCGACGCCAGCACGCCCGTCGTGATAATGGCCGTCGAGAAGATGGTCTCGAAGCCGCCCGACATGAGGCCGCCCAGGATGGTGCGGATGTCCACTGGTGGTCAGCGTGGAGGTAGAGTGGTAGTGGTAGGGGCAGGGTAGAGATATAAGTGGCAATGGTAGTGGTAAGGTAGGCACTCACTCGCCGTCAGCCCCTCGTCGCTGCTGGTCAGCAGCTCGGCCACGGTCTTGGTCTTGCCCTGGCCGAGCCGCGCCCGCGCCGTCTCCAGCATGGCCGCCAGCCAGGTGTCGCGCCGGCTGCGCACCTGCACGGCCGTGGCCGTGCGCGAGCCCAGCAGCCGGAGGTGCGGCACAAGGTCGCGCGCGTTGGCTATGGACGAGCGGAAGCTAGGGGTCAGTCAGACGGACCTTTCATTGTATTCTCTCCCCTCCTCGCCGCACCCACCTCGCAATCGTCGTGGCGTCCTCGAGAATCTGCAGAAAGAGCGGATCGCGCACCGAGGCAAAGCGCGTGCCGTAGCAGAACATGCACATAATGTTGAGCGCCACGCGCTTCTGGTACACGTGCGGCGCCACCTCGCGCTGGCCCCCCCCGCCGCTCTCGCGCAGCAGGCCGGCCACCATGGCGGCGGTCTCGAGGTCGAGCAGCTGGCGCTGGCGCTGGATGGCCGGGCCCGTGGTCAGCGCGCCCACGATGCGGCGCTGCTTCTTGGTGCGCTCGTTCCACGGGCTGGTGCCAATCGTCGCCGCCGACGTGGCCGAGACCACGCCGTGAAAGGTGTGGAACCAGGGCCGGTCCAGCGTCGCCGCCTGCTGCCGCACCAGCCACTCGCGCGCGCTGCCAAACGAGTTGAGCACCACCGCCCGCCGCCGGCCCATGCGTATCTGGAACACGGGCCAGCCGTACGCCGCCGCCCACGCCTCCGCCGTCGTCGCGTGGTCGCCCCCGAGCCGGTGCACGTGGCCCGCCAGCAGCGACCCGCCGGGGATCTCCGGCAGCCCCCGGATGGGGGGCAGGTCGACGTAGAACCAGACAAGGACGACGTAGCCAAGCACCACGGCCGCGGCGGCCAGCCCGAGCGCCGCCGGGAGGCGGCCCAGCAGGCGGTCGTCGAGCGAGGCGGCCGGGAGACCAAAGGGGAGACCAAAGGGGAGACCCGAAGAGGCCGCCGCCGCCGCCCCCGGCACACTGAACCACTGGAAAGACATGACGAGTTGCTTGACCTGCCTGCCTTGTCAGGCTCAACTTGCCGGCCTGTCGTGGCTTTTTGTCCTGGCGCTCTGCTGACTGGCCCCCCCCCCAAGCTCGCTGATAACCGATCGGCGCTAGCGTCGGAGAGAGCCGCCTCCTCAGCCCCGGACAAGGCCATCGCCGCAGCCGCACGTCGCGGCCTACTTTATCAGTCCAGCCGGCATGACGACCAGACGGCCAGCGCGACCCATCGACACCACAACATGGCGAATCTGAGCAGCCGCGAGCTGTTTGACGTGACCGGCCGCTGGGTGGCCGTGACCGGCGCAGGTGAGCGTCTTCCGCCCGCCCTTGCTCGCTCGCCCTTGTACCTGACAGCCCAGCCAGCGGCATTGGCCGCATGCTCGCGCGCGGCTTTGCCGCCAACGGCGCGCACACCATCCTGATCGACGTCAACGAGCAGGCCCTGGCCGAGACCGAGGCCGAGCTGCAGGGCCTGGGGGGGACGGTGAGGACGTGCGTCGGGCGCTCCAGACTCTTTCTTCGCTTCTTCTTCTCCCCCCGCTGACCGACAGCATCCACGGCGACCTGTCGTCCGAGGCGGGCGTCGCGGCCGTCGTGCAGCGCGTGCAGGCCTGCCCGCTGGACGCGCTCGACACGCTCGTGCACTGCGCCGGCATCCGCTGCATGAACGCGCTCGCCTACACGCCCGGCCAGGGCCTCGACCGGCTCGAGCAGGCCACGCTGTCGGCCTCGTACGCCGGCTGGGAGCGGACCATGCGCGTCAACCTGCTGGCGCCCTACTTCCTGACCGCCGGCCTCGTGCGCCTGCTCGGCGCCGCCGCCGCCCGCGGCGACGGCCGCGGCTGCGTCGTGCTGCTCTCCAGCCCGGCCAGCGTGCACAACCACCAGTTTGTGCCCTCCTACCAGACCTCCAAGGCCGCCGTCGACCACCTCGTCCGCATCATGGCCGCCGAGTTTGCCGACTTTTACAGTGAGTGCCGGCCCCGTACGCGTATATGCCCCGTACGCGTATATGCCCCGCGACTCTGCCCGCGGCCCTGCGCGTACAACGCCCGCTGACCGCCAGTCCGCGTCAACGCCATCTCCCCCGGCATCGTGCCCTCGGGCATGACCCCCGACGACGGCAGCTCCAACCTGCACCTCGCCCGCGACTCGCCCGCCCGCCGCGCCGGCACCGCCGAGGACATGGTCGGCACCGCGCTGTGGCTGACCAGCAAGGCCGGCGCCTTTATGGACGGCAAGGTCGTCCGCGTCGAGGGGGGCCGGCTGCTGGTGCTGCGCGGAGTCATGTCCAATTCGGATTAGCTGGGAGCCGGCGATTGCATCTGTATGATCATCCTTATCCTATCTCGGCGTACTCCGCCGTATTGTTTGATCGACGCGGGCCGCGAGTGCTATCGTTCTGTACTTGAGCAACGTAAAGTGGTTAAAACGGTACACAAACGTTGAAAAAGCAAGTACCCAAGCACCCCGAATGGATGCCAAAGACCCCCCCATGGATGCCAAGCAAGCCGGCCGCGACGTGGCGCTCGACTTTCTCGAGACGCACGAGGCCGTGTCCTTTACGCCCGCAGAGGAGCGCCTGGTCCTGCGCAAGATTGACCGCGTCCTCATGCCCCTGGTAGGTCCTGCCCTGGCGCGCGGGAAGAGTCCACCGGCGCCCATCGCGGACAGCCGGCCTGACCGACGACAGATGCTCGTCTCGTACACGATCCAGTACATGGACAAGAGCGTGATGGCGCAGGCGGCCATTTACGACCTGCAGACGAGCCTGGGGCTGGCGGGCCAGGACTACGCCTGGTGCTCGTCCATCTTCTACTTTGGCTACCTGGCCTTCCAGCCGCTGGCCGCGCGCCTGCTGGCCCACGTGCCGCTGGGCCGCTTCGTCGCCGCCACGTCGCTGCTCTGGGCCGCCGTGCTGCTGTGCACGGCCGGCGCGCGCAGCTTTGCCGGCCTGATGGTGCTGCGCTTTGTGCTGGGCGCCTGCGAGGCCGGCATCTCGCCGGCCTACGTGCTGATCACGGGCACCTGGTACAAAAAGGACGAGATCCCCCTGCGCATCACCCTGTGGTACTGCGGCAACGGCCTGGCCATTATCCTGCAGTCCTTTGTCGCCTTTGGCGTCGGCCACATCCGCGGCGTCGCCGCCATGCCCGTCTGGCGCTGGTTCTTTGTCATCTTTGGCCTGCTCGGCCTCGTCTGGGCCGCCGTCCTCTGGGCCGCCATGCCCGACTCGCCCCTGACGGCCGCCTTTCTGGCCGAGCGCGAGCGCCGCATCGCCGTCGAGCGCCTGCGCCAGAACCGCACCGGCATCCAGAGCCGCGTCTTCAAGCGCGACCAGCTGGTCGAGGCCCTGGCCGACCCCAAGGTCTGGTACGGCTTCTTCTACAGCATCGCCTGCGTCGTGCCGGCCTCGTGCGTCGCCAACTTTGGCTCTCTGGTCATCAAGGGTGTGCCTGGCCCCGGTTTGTCCATGTCTATGCCGCTTTTCACTTTTCTGACAAGAGGCAGGCTTCGGCTACGGCACCTTTGAGACCTCTTTGCTCAACACCCCCCTCGGCCTCACCGAGATCATGGGCCTGCTGGCCACCGGCCTCGTCACGCTGCGCTACCCCAACACGCGCTGCCTCATGCAGTTTGTCTGCAACGTGCCCGCCATTGTCGGCGCCAGCCTCATCTACGCCCTGCCCCCCGCCCACAAGGTCGGCCGCCTCGTCGCCTTTTACTGCACCAACTTTACCAACGGCTCGCTGCCCATGCTCTTTGCCCTGACCACCAGCAACGTCGCCGGCCACACCAAGCGCGCCACCGCCAGCGCCGTGCTCTTTCTCGGCTACGCCACCGCCTTTATCATTGGGCCGCAGTTCTTCATCGCCGCCGAGAAGCCCCAGTACGCCACCGGCTTCAAGACCATGGTTGTCATGTTTGCCATGGCCGCCGTCGCCCCGGCCCTGTATGCCCTGTATGCCGTGCACCTCAACCGCCGCAAGGCTGCCGCCGCCGTTGCTGGCCCGGCCGTCGAGAACGACGAGTTTTTCGACCTCACCGACCAGCAGCAGCCGCGCTTTGTGTATGTGTATTAGTGAATGTACTGTATGAGTGCTGAATGTACTGTATGAGTGCCGTGATGTGTGGCTATGAGTGTGGCTATGAGTGTGGCTATGAGTGTGGCTAGTACAGTGTGGCTAGTGATGTGTGCCTAGTATGACTACACTACCCCGACAGCAGCCACGGCGACGCCAGCGCTTCGGGCGACGGCTCCGGCAGGACGCTCCAGTCCGGGCTCCACTGGAAGAGCTCCATGTCCTCGACCAGGGGCAGGTCGGCAAACGGGCTGTCGCCGGAGAGGAGCGCCGCGCCTCCGCTGGCGCTGTTGCCGCCTCCGCCGGCGCCGGCGCCGGCGCCGGCGCCGCCACCACCGGCCGGCTCCTGGTTCCACACCAGCGGGCGGTCCGAAAACAGCAGGCCCTGGATCTCCTCGGTAATCCGCGGATCGTCCTCGTCGGCGGCCAGCGCGGCGCGGACGCGGTCGAGCAGGGGCCGCAGGCGGGCGGCGCTGGCCGCGGCGCCGCCCCAGCGCTCGCCAATGTTGGCCATGGTCTGCAGGCACTGGGGCAGGTGCACGGCCAGCATGGGCGGGACGGCGAGCTGCAGGCGCGGCAGCAGCGCAGGGTCCTCGGGGTCGCGGCGGGCGGCCCAGCAGGCCTCGAGGGCGATGAGGGCGACCTCGAAGAGGATGTGCACGCCGTGCCAGGGGTAGAAGAGGCGGCGGCGCAGCTCCTGCTGGCGGTAGTCGTCAATCAGGATGCGCGCGGCCTCGAGCACGACGGCGC
This sequence comes from Graphilbum cf. rectangulosporium, assembly GCA_019925645.1. Classification (NCBI taxonomy): domain Eukaryota; kingdom Fungi; phylum Ascomycota; class Sordariomycetes; order Ophiostomatales; family Ophiostomataceae; genus Graphilbum; species Graphilbum cf. rectangulosporium. The sequence goes on from JADHKI010000025.1 coordinate 181,117, forward strand.
GGTCCCGCGCCGAGCGCGCGCGCAGCCGCGGCGTCGGCCGGTGGATGCGCGCGCGCAGGTGGTGGAACTGGATCTGCTTGAACTCGAGCATGTTGTGCCGCGTGAAGCGCTGCGCCTCGGCCCGCCACCGCTCCATGCGCGCCTCTACGTCGGCGATCCAGGCGTCCAGCGTGGTGGCGCGCCCGCCGGCCACCCGCGCCAGGTCCTCGTCCAGGTGCAGCACGCGGTGCACTTCCGTCTCGAGCGAGCGGTACTTGCGGATCTGGCTGGCCGAGGACCGCTTGAGCCGGTCCGCGTCGCCGCCGTCGCCGCCGCCGCCGCCGCCGCCGCTGCCGTCGTCCTCCTCCTCCTCGCCCGGCACCTCTGCCGTAATCACCTCTTCCGGAAACGACAGCGGCAGCCGCACGTTGGTGCACAGCGACCGCTCCATGCCGTACGTGACCCAGAACAGCTGCGTGCGCAGCTGCGCCTGCTCGGCCGGCATGGCCTCGGGGCTCTTGCGGAACAGGCCCAGGCTCAGCACCAGGCCCACCGCGTTGGAGATGCACGTCCAGTTGTCCACCCGCTCCGGGCACATGTGTGCGTAGTGTGCCAGCAGCAGCGAGATCTGCAGCGCCTGTATTTCGCTGGCCACCTCGGCCTGCTGCAGGTGCGTCAGCGCCGAGTTGTAAAACGACTCGGACGCCCGCCGCGCCTGGTTGTCGTCCTTCCACGTCAGCGTCATGGTCGAGATGGCCAGCGTGATGAAGAGCACAAAGTATTCGAAATGGTCCGGGCCTGCCACCCCCGCTGACGCTGCCGCTGCTGATGCTGCTGCTGCTGCTGTTGCTGTTGCCCGACGGTTGTCCGTGCCGTCCTCGGCCGCCTCGGCCGCGTTGCCGTGCCGCTGCACCCGCGCCACAATGCCCTCGAGCATCGCCCGCGTGATGCACGGGTACTGCGGCAGGTGCGTGTCCGCGTAGTTGGCCACGATGCGCTCAATGGCGGCAAACGGGATGCTGGCGAGGTCGATGATGGTGTGGGCGCTGTACTTGGTCGGGGCAGCGGCAGCGGCAGCGGCAGCGGCGGCGGCCGTGGCGGCGGCCGCGGCCGCCGTGGCCGCCGATGCCGGGCCGCGGGGCCTGTGCCGCCGCTCGCCAGGTGCTCCTGCAAAGGACGCTCCCGGCGCCGCCCCCGAGGACAGCCGGTCCCCGCCCGGGCGGTAGATGGGGTCGCGGGCCACGGCCAGCGGCGGGCACGACGGCTGGAAGATGAGGCCCGAGGCGATGCGCGACCGCAGGTACGAGGCCGACGGCGGGATGCCGGCGGAGATTGTGGCGCGGCCAATCACCGAGGCCATGGAACTGGGGACATTTTGCGGCGCCGCGCGAAAGGCCAGCGTCTGCGCCTCCAGCGCGGCCACGCGCGCTTCCAGGGACCGGACAAGACTCGGGGACGGTCAGCTTTCACACGGTCAGGGATTCAATCCGAAGCAGCCAGGGGACAAAAGCACCTCCGCGGAACGGCCTCGCGCGTCGTAGGGTCGAAGCCGACGCACTCGGCCTGGGCGACTTTGCAGGTGGTGCAGGCCGGGAACTTGAAGTCGCACTGTGGCTCGTCAGTCGTCAGTCTGCGGCTGCTGCAGCTGCAGCTGCTCCGGGCGGCGCTGTGCACCCCGTACCTTTGTCTTGCGCTTCCTGCAGCGCAGGCAGACCTTGGTCGAGCGCCTGTGTGAGCGCTGCATTGTTGCGGAAGAAGGATCGGATATCGGCGTTGCTGGGAGCAGACTTCCGGATAACACCGAGACGGCCCTTTAGATTAGTGCCTAACAAGTTAGGCATCAAGATAGACAGCCTAATCGCAGCACCCTTGGCTGAGCCATTTCTCCCCCATCGCCCAGTATGATGCTGCAAACGTGCACGCGCTGCCGGAACCGGCGCATCAAGGTGTGTCTGGCCCGGCTTTCTTTTTCCCGACGTCCTGGCTAATATCCAGTGCGACTCGCTGCTCCCGGCCTGCTCCAGCTGCGCGCGCAGCGACGTGGAGTGCACGTTCCGGGACGACGCGCTCGAAGAAGACATCCCTAGGAGGTAAAATGAGGCGGACGAGCTTGGACGGCGCCCTCGTGCATCCCTAGATGGTTGGACCCGGTGTCGGGGGGCTCTCGCTGACCGTCAGTTATGTCAAGGCGCTGCACGACCGGATCCAGGAACTGCAGTCGCAGCTGGCGCTCCTTCCCCAGAGCGCAGTCAGGTGCGTATGTTTTTTCAGAGTGTTTTGTGCGTAGTGTTTTTCAGTGTGCGTAGTGTTTTCAGATCAAGTGTGTCTATAACAACTGCTGACGCGGAGCAGCTCTCTGGTCCCGACGGGCGAGGCGGCGTACGTGCTGACGGGCCCGCGGCGGGATGCCTATGTCAACCTGACGTTTCCGTCGCGCATGGCGGACACGGTGTTCCAGGTGCTGGCACAGTCGCAGGGCGAGGCCGAGGCGGCGTCGCACCACAGCAGCAGCAACAGTAACGCGGCGGCGGCGGCGGCGGCGGAGGAGCACACCGCGCCGGCGGACCTGTCGCTGGTGGACCGGGCGGTGCTGACGCCGAGCGCGGTGCGGTTCCTGCTGGGGCGGTACAGCCGCTGCATCCAGCCGCAGTACGCGGAGCTGGTGCCGCGCGAGCTGCTGGGCCACGACGGGCTCAACCTCAAGGCGCTGCGCGGGCTGCCCAAGTTCCACCTGCTGATGGCCTGCGCCATTGCCGCGGCGCGCGAGAGCTACCAGGCGCCCGGCTGGAGGGTGCACGCGCACGTGTGCCGCGAGTGGGCGGGCGAGGCCGCCGCGCCCATCCTGTCGGCAGCCGACGGCGACTCGCTGGCGGCGACGCTGCTGCTGCTGCTCTACGAGCTGGCTGACCCCAGCCGCGGCCTGATGTGGGAGCTGCTCGACGTCGCCGTGCGCACCTGTCTGCAGCTCGGCTGGCACCGCTCCATGCAGGCGGCCGAGGCGAACCTCTTGGCCGCCCTGCGCGCCATCAACGGGTAGGCTTTGTTTACGCTATGAAGACTTTGTGAAGCTCTGGTTTTTTTTTTTTTTTTTTTTTTTAGGGGGGGTTTTTTAAGGGTTTTTTCCTAATGTCCAGATCTCTGCAGGCCGTCTTCCACCGGCCCGACCTGCTGAGCGGCTTCGCGCTGCCCTCGGCAGCCGACGGCGACAGCGGCGACGGGCGCTTCTCGCTGACGACGTACGTGGAGCTGTCGCGCGCCATCTACGACGCGGGCGGCCTGCTGGACCGGAACGGCTGCCCCTTTGTCGGCGCCGTGGGCCGGCTGATGGAGCGCCTCGAGCAGGCGCCGCCGGCGTCGCCGCTGGCCGAGGAGGCCTGGCTGCTCTTCTTGCCGCCGGCCGTGCGCCACCGCCAGTGCGTGCACTGCTTCCAGGAAGCCGACGAGGGCGGCCGGCGGCACGGCTTCCAGGCCGACGACGAGCGCGGCACGCGGCACGGCCTCCGGGACGCCGCCGACGAGCGCGGCTCGCGCGGCATGCGCTCGCTGCGCCGCCGCGTGCTCGCGGCGGCCGCGCAGCTCGTGACCGGCGTCTACCGCGCGGCCACGGCGCGCGACGGCTTCATCCCACCGCTGCTGGCCAGCTCGCGCGCCTTTGTGGCCGGCTGCGCCCTCGTGGCCGGCGTCGAGAAGCAGTGGGCCACGCCGGCCTCGGCCAGCAAGAGCCTGCTTGCCTGCACCGAGATCCTGTCGCTCTTTGCCGCCCACTGGGACGGCGGCCACGGCTACCTGCAGGTGTGGCGGACCATGATGGAGCGTGTGCGGGAGTAGAGGGAGGAAGAATGATATGTATAAATCAAAACATATCGGCCTCTCGCGCCCACCGCCGATAATACGACGGGGCCTCTCCGCTTACGATGCCGCTACACTAAGTAGAGGTTATATAACTTAAAGTGCTTATGCAGCCTGCATAAGTGGAGTGTCGTTCCAGACAATCGGCCTTGTGTGTTTCGTTATCGGGGCGTTTATCTGATAAAATCGTTATCAACGTACCGTCGCAACTCCAAATCATCATCATCATCATCATCATCGTCGTCGTCGTCGTCGTCATCATCATCATCATAATCATCATCCATCCCACATTCTCCCCGCCACCCCTCCCGCTTACCATGTTCAACGCCCTGAGCCAGATCTTTCCGCCAAAGCCGACGTTTACCGAGGCCGACGTGGGCGACCTTTTGGGCAAGGCAAGTTGCCCAGCCGGCCGGCAGGGCCCCCTCATGCTGACCGCCAGGTCTACGTCGTCACCGGCGCCAACACCGGCCTGGGCAAGGAGGTCTCGCACATTCTGTACGCGAAAAATGCAAAGGTCTACGTAGCCGCGCGCTCCCCCGACAAGGCCCGGGCCGCCATCGAGGCCATCCAGGCCGCCTGCCCGGACTCCCAGGGCCAGCTCGTGTACCTGCACCTGGACCTGGCCGACCTGACCATGATCAAGGCCTCGGCCGCCGAGTTTCTGGCCAAGGAGGCCAAGCTGCACGTCCTCTTCAACAACGCCGGCGTCATGATGCCGCCCCAGGGCTCCCAGACCGCCCAGGGCTACGAGCTGCAGCTAGGCACCAACAACCTCGGCCACTTTCTCTTCACCAAGCTGCTGACCCCCGCGCTGCAGGCCACCGCCCAGGCCGAGCCCGCCAACTCTGTGCGCGTCGTCTGGGTCTCCTCCTCCGCCGCCGACCTGCTCAGCCCCCGCCCGGGCGGCCTCGACCTGGCCAACCTCGACTACCACGACGACAAGAGCGCCCGCGAAAAGTACGGCGTCAGCAAGGCCGGCAACTTCTTGCAGGCCACCGAGTTTGCCCGCCGCCACGGCCGCGACGGCATCGTCAGCGTCGCCCTGAACCCGGGCAACCTCGCCACCGACCTGGGCCGCCACGGTCGCCTCGTTGAGCAACTCGCCGTCAAGCTGTTTGTCTACCCCCCCGTCCTGGGCGCCTACACCGAGCTCTTTGCCGCCTTCTCGCCCGACATCACCGTCGACAGCCTGCAAAAGGACCACTGGGGTGAGTCCAGGCACGCTTCCTCCTGCTCCGGACGCCAAACTAACCGCCAGTCGTGCCCTGGGGCCGCTTTGCGCCCATTCGCGAGGACATCGAGGCCGCCTCGAAGCCCACGAGCGAGGGCGGCACCGGCCTGGCCGACAAGTTTTGGCAGTGGAATGAGGAGCAGGTCAAGCCGTACCTGTAATGGGCGAACAGCGGCGACCAAGCCAAGCCATGGTCAGATGTGATATCCTGTCATGTTTATTTGTCCCTGTAATGTCATCCAATAATTCGAATAACCCGTGCCACTTGTCGTCTCCGTCCCTGTGCGCAAAGGGTGATCCTTTACTAGTCGAAGAATCAGCGCACTGGAAGGAGTGAACGATCGGACCGTGTTTCCCCAATAGCCTAGAATTGACAAGAACTGCACCATGTGATTGCTCTGCTTGAAGCCCGTGTTACTTCCATTTATGGCGATTTGCGTAGAGTTCCCTGGCGTCGGGGCAGTCTCCGAAACTGCCGATGTAGGGGCGCAGATCGCCAAACACATGACGCCTGTACCGCGTAACATCGGCTCATGGCACGTTGTTGCAAAGCAGGACAATATATACTTCCATTGCCGCGTATCCCGCATCGCCTGGCTCTCCAGTATTGCTCCACTGTAGGGACAAGAAAACGTAGCGGTGCCTTCATCGATTAGGGCTCTGGGGACAGTGCTCCAGTCCTTTTCTATAGTCAATGAAGCCATATCGAGGATCTCTCTTTAGATAATGTCCGTTGCGGAGTGCCATCCAAGTGGTTTGACCCGGGATAATTAATGGTCCATGCTTGACGCTCGGGATCTTCATCTGGGCGACTATGCCGCTCTGACATCTCAATAGGCTCTTCAATCGATTTATGCAAGGTCTTTTTTCATCGTGGGCAAGGCTTCTCCCATGTTGGAGATCTTTCCGCCTCTTGTGTTTGCCCGTGCTAATATCTCGCACAGCCAGTAAATATCCCAGCATTTCTGCTGCAGGTTTTCCTGTACTTGAACTCTCTCTGCTCAGGACACCAGAGCCACCGGATTGCTTGGGCCCTCTTCGCCACTGCAGCATCTTCTCAAACACGCGTCTCTCATCGGCATCACGAAGAAAGAGTGTGGTGTCTGACTCGATTTCCAGAAAAGGCACTGTCCCTATCGTGTTAATTTGTTTGTCCGAAACGCCAGGGCGGCGGGTTAAAGACGATATTTCGTATAGTGATCGAGTTTAGGTTTGCATTTGTCGGATGAGAAAGCAAATCTTTGGCATACTTCTACGTGGATGGTTGGGCAACTCAGAGTCAGAGCTGGAGACAACTTTAGATGGAATACCAGTGTCTGAATTGGATACAGTGTTCGTGTCTGAATCGGATCCAGTGTCCGTGTCTGAATTGAGTCCAATGTCCTGGTCAGAATCCGAGTCCGCACTCATGCTGCTGATCGAGTCTTGGTCTGATCCTGCGGCGAGACCGTGCCTATATTTGGCAATCCGTGTGGCTGAGTCAGTACTTTAATTCAACTAGGGAACGGCTTTATATCTTCTCTACTTGAGCGACGGCCCCTGAGCTCCATGACAGGTGGGATGACGAGCAAGTGATGATCTTTGAGCAACACAAAGGGCACATGGATATGTCCTCGAAAAATCACACTTTTTCCTGTGTGTTCTTTGCACCGCTAGTCCAGGATCCGAGCTCCCAACAAAAGCAAAAACAAAAGGCCGTGGAGGCTTTCCGTCATCTAGTCCCCAATCCAACGTTGTTTGCGCTGGGCATCTTACTCGTGGAGCTCTTTCTCGACAGACCTTTTGTTCAGTCACAGACATTCATTCGGCAAGGACGCTGTTGGACCGCTATGTGGCTGCTCTGAAGAGCCTGGATGAAGTGTACCGGACCGTAGGCGTCTCTTACGGTGACATGAGACAAGATGCCTCAGATCCGAGTTTCCTGAACGGGATACCCTAACGATTTGATCAGTCATCATTCCGACGTCAGTTTTACCACACCGTGGTAGCACCAGTCCAGGCGACTTACTTGCAGTTCCCTGGCTAGGACGTTTGCACTGTTTCAGTAACTCGAATGATGGCTCAGACAGTAACGGAGTAAATCAAAACTTACGATTTAATGAAAATCAAAGTTATGCTCGTCTTACGGAGTACATTCCAAGCAGCCAATGTACTTACGTTGACGAGACTATTTTTGTAGTGAAAGCGTTTGTCGGTTCACTTTAAACAGCCCAGGGGGAGTGTTAGAGCGACCAAGTGCGGCGGACAAGTACGGTTTGGACTATCTTTGGGCCCTGAATTTGCCAGCACCGGTAGCTTTGGGTCCGTTGGGGTATATCCAGTTTTGATACTTCAAGTCTTTAACATGCTGATCTCAAGGCGGGCCATTCTAGAGTGTTTCTCGTAGGTTAGTGCTGGAGGATGTGTACTATCTAGACGAGGAGTCCGGAAAGCACTTTTCACTTGGGCGTGCCTCACAAGCATCTAAATGTTAAGGGTTTTTTGCCAATCGTGTGCAGTCCCGGAGTGGCGCCTGCAGTTGAGGCATACATTGCATAATTGGGCGAAATATGTAACCTATTGAAGCGCCGTATTTTAATCAGTCTATGTCTGATCTCGGACCTTGAGTTGGATCTCCTTGATTTACACATACGGAGATGCGATCAAAGTCTGTACGTAGTGTTGATTACTGCTATCAAGCGCTTATATATCTCGACATATAAACTCCTCTCACACAGTAAACGATTGCACGCATATGACTAAATCAACAGTCAAGAAATGGCTTCTATTGAATAAAGCTTGGCTGCATCTAGTGTTTAGCAGAAGCTTGTTGCAATATGCCTTTGACCGCACAAGTCCTTGCTGCCAAAGGCAAAACACATAATGTAAACTAGAGTTTGAACTGTGCGCCAATTCCCAATAGATCCACATCTTGAGAGCTTGTCACGACATTGTCAAGCTCTTTAGTCGAAGCAGTGGGCGACATGCACTGCTTTGGGGTCGAGGTTGAAGGCCCCTGCGTCGCGACGGTGGACCAGTTATCCTGTACGCTTTTGGTATACAATGTTAGTGTCTCTGTTTAGATGCCCTGTGCGGGTTCTATACAGGATGTGTAGGCTGTATGCCCATGTGCAGGGACAGTACATCATGGTAGGAGGACAGGTACAGGACAGAAAGGTAGGAGACAAGTAGGTGAGCATGGAGGAAAGGCACCAGGCAGAAAAGTAAGAGGCAAGCAAGCGAGTTTGGAGGATAGACAAGTCAATGGAAAGACTTACGTATCAGGCATAGCGATGAAGCAGGTATGATTTCTTCTGGATTGATGCTAGGGATTGCAATATAGGACAAGACCAACCGCCAAATAATGTAGTCAAATGGTTGAATTGAGAGGACAAAAAGAAGGAAAGTGATGAGGGAAGGGCTCAGCTTTATACTGAATTGAACTCCTTTATGAAGGCCAGAATCGGCCCATGTGCTGGCGTAGGAATAGCTATCGGCTTCAAGGTATGTAGACAACCCGTGTAAGCTACAAAGCAAAGCCTCAAACCACTACTATCATGGTGATTGGCCAGCACACTTTTGTTTTCTGGGCCTCTCCACACAGATTTTCGTGGTTGGCCTGAGCACTTTTGTCGGCTTACTTCTATTGGCAGGTGACCTTTTGTATGCGAAAAAAGGCTGGTTCGCAAATTGGTTCGCAATGCTTTCCTGCTGCCTTGCAGTCGGGCGTAAAATTTCCCTGGCTTTAAAGGCCGTGGGTTTCTTCCTCTTCCTCTTCCTTATCCTTTCTCTCTGCTCTTCTTCCTCTTCTCTTCAGCAGCGGTACTGCGAATCATAAAATCCATAACCATCTCAACTCTGAAAATTCCATTTCCCACTCAAACATCAGGCCATGGATCTGGAAGCTTTGCGCCCGCGCTCGGACGAGGATAAATTCCTCCATCTCCAATACAAAGACCGATGGGAGTCTCTAAAACCATTGCTCACCAAGCTGTATCTGGACGAATACGGCCCCGATAAGAAGCAGCTGAAGCCCGCCCAGATTGCTGACTGTATGAAAGTCAACTACTCCTTCTATGCTGCGTGAGTCATGCCACTTTATACCAGTATCTACATTAATAGATGGTTAATACGGCGTGTCTCTCTTGAAAAGGCCCTACTGACCTTCTTATTACCGCGCAGGCTTAACCAGTACAAAACCCAGTTCCGCAAATGGGGCATTCATAGAAACATCAAAAAGTTCGAAAAAGACGCCGTTTTGGGCGCTCTTGAGAGACGGAAGCGCAAGAGAGTGGAACCGTCGAGCATCACGCTGAAAAACGGCGATACGGACAAGCCAGTCGACACCAAACAGCTCAAGAGATACCTAGAGGGCCACATACGTCGCCCAATGGACATGTCCATTGCCCATGGAGTGTAAGTTTTTTTTTTCCATTTGCGGTTTTGAAACTCACAAGCTTACCAGTCTCTGCCAGTTTCACCTTGTGGGACCTCCCCTACAAGGCATACATAGCGTCCGTTCCCAAACGACCTGATCAGCCTTCGCCTTTTGGGACAGCCGACAAAACGCCAGAGTATCTGAACGTCCAAAGTCCAGAAGCGACAACATCGGGAGTGACGGACCGGTCACCATTCACGGAGCTGGTGCACCAGAAGGCCTTGCGGGGATAATACGAGTCTCTTCCTGCAGGGTAGACTTAAAGATCTTTTGGAGAAGTGCGGAAATGAAGAGCGCGAGTAAGGAACCCACTACGCGTCGAGTTGTCTACGACTTTTAGGCTAATCCACTCGCAGATTGCTGGCAAATGTTTTTCATGACTTGTACATGCATTCCTTTGTCATGGCAAAGTACTGGGACGGAACACGTCAGACTTGGACACCGCAGATGGTTTCCGAATTGACACTTGGTGCCGATCCTTCAACACCCTCGCTAGGAGCGAGTCCCTTTGGATCTCGAGACCGATATGCGGATTTCAGAGTGCCCACTGACCTCTGTCGCTTTTGTATTCACTGCGAGGAACATGATTATACGCCAAATTCCGCTGACCACGTGGATTCATCAGTTGACTTTGACCATGTGGATTCATCACCATTGTCCTTCTCAGATTCTTTGCAAGAAATCATCACATACGGTACTTTTTCAGCTGTGCCGCTTGAGAACCTGCCTGTGTCTGTCAAGTTGGTAGCTGAGGCTGTGCAGACGGATGAATATGCTTCAAAGATAGATGCAGCAAAGCTCGCCATTATGGCCGGAAACTCTGTGCTTCTTGGCGAGATTTTTGAAGAATTTGGCTTTGACAAAATAGGCCTCAACAGGTTCAGCGAGATCTACCCCCTACATCTCGCGGCTGCTTTTCTTGACGGTAGCAGCACGTGCTGTTCGGTTTTTAACTTCATTACAGCTGTCTCGTCTCAGAAAAAGTACCGTATTGACGATCCAGGAAACACCGTTCTCGACGCACTGATGCTGTCTATTCTCCGCCCACACACAACTGTCCCACCCGAGCTTGTCAGTACAAGCTTTATTGATTCTAGGAGATACCCTGGAGAAGGAAAGGATATTTGCGGTCGATGGGATCCTGCCACTCCCGAGGTCCGCAGGCTCTTCCAGAGTGGTTATCCACGTATTCCGACCAGCTGGAAGCACCCATTTTGTCACTCTGCAATCCAAGCTGTCTGTCATTGCATGACTGGCCTCTTCAATCTTCCTCAACACATTGACTCGCTTAGTGGATTGTTTGTGCGACGCTGCACTAATTGCGGTCTCGAAATGAAGCTGGGGCCGCTACACACTCTTGTCGTGGTGACATTTTATCTTGCTCACAGAGGAATGGACGGCGAAACACTGTTTGGCGCGCTGGCCGTTCTGGTCTGTCTGCTCAGGCTGGGCGTCGACGTTTCCTTGGGAGTCATGATGTCGGTCGACGAGATTCTGGGCACAGCCGAATCGGGGAGATGCAACCATACTCTGATGAGTGCAAGCGACTTGATGAGATCGGTGCCATCAGCAGTTGTTGATGGATGGAGTCCAGAATGCCAAACAGGCTGGAAATGCATCCTTATCTCGCTTCATTTGGCAGAAAAGGACGACAGCTCAGATTCTGGCGAGACGGCAGACAGATTTGAGAGCTCCGACAAAGTTGGAGACCATGCAAAAACAGCTTGCACTTCTGATTTGCATCTTTTTCTACACCGGGAAAGTATAATACTCTCGAGCAGCGCAGAGCTCGGGCTCCTCTGGGCAGCTATTCAGGTCGAATTCCTGACCTATCGACGAATAGCAAAGGGAGATGCGTGGATCTCGGAAAATTTTTCAATGGAAGCTCTCGAAGAATGGCTTGACGGGAAGTCGTCGACGTTCCGTACTCCTTTGGTTCAGAAGAATATGATGAAGAATTTTGAGCCTTGTGGGTGGTGGCACGACATTCTCTTCCCAATCGCCGAGGATGTATGCAGGGAACATTTTATGAACATGGATGTGTACGCCAGAGCCACATTTATAGAGCGAGCAGATTGGAAATTATATTAGTTTTTAAAGACAAGAATGGGACATCAAGAGGAGAAATGACCAATTTCACCTAGTTTACAATGTAATGCTCATTCACATTATCGTCCATCTGCCGTGTTAGCGCTCGACGGCCGACTCGAGGCGCTCAGAGTGCAGGGTCAGAAGCCAACAGAGCTGGCTGTAGCGCCTCGCGAGTGCCCTCGGCGTCGAGAAGGCGGTGGACCAGGTATGGCAGCAAGAGCCGGGCATATAACCGGATCATCTGCGTGCTTGCGATCTTGCTCCGGAGGCGCAGCGGAGGCGGACCTGGGGAAACAAGCCGAATAGTGGGCCATCCGGTATTTCGGACGAAGCCGAAAGTGGGGCAACAACGCCGGAGCTGCCCAGGACATGCCGTCGCTGCTGTTTGCGGTCTCGCTGGCGGCGGCGGCCGGGGACGGACCTCGAGGCGGGGGCTATGGTCGCTGGGCGGCCAAGACGGACGACTCCGCAGGCGACATGAGCTGGAGGGCTTGCCGACGTCGACTGATTTTGACTGGGAGGAGCGGATGCCGTACAGACAGCTGTTATGGACGCCGTACAAGCAGTCTTGGACGCCTGTCACAAACGTGGTACAAGCAACTGTCTCATACGCCTGTCAAAAACGCCTTCATTACATGGTATCCTGTCTATCGACATTATGGTATCTAGTCCAACTCCACTGGTTCCCCCCCAAACCCCCCTGGATATGCGAGCCCCCAAGCTTTGCTCACCGGCTTGCCGGCAGCTCGACGGGCGCGTAGTTGGTCTGAGCGGACAGCTCGACCGGGAAGGCGTGCGGCTGCGGCTGCGGCTGCAGCGGCGGCGCATAGGGCGGCACGTCCGAGTAGGCGCCCGGGCTGGGCGAGGGCACGGCGGTGCCGTACTTTTCGACGGGGGGGCTGGCCCCCGGGGCGGGGGGCTGGGCGTAGAGGGGGATGGCGGCGCCGGACTCGGGCGGGGGCGCGTAGCCGGCGGCGGCGGCGGCCTTGGCCATTTTCTGGCGGCGCACGTAGAAGCCGACGCCGGCGGCGATGAGGGCGAGGCCGGCAATGGGGCCGATGACGGCGCCGGCGATCCAGGCCTTGCTCTTGGACTTGATGGGCGAGGTGGTGGGCGTGGCGCTGGGGGTGGTCGTGGCCGTGGTGGCAGTGGACAGAGTCGTGGAGGAGGAGGAGGAGGAGGTCGACGACGACGACGACGACGAGGAAGAAGACGTGGCTGCCGGTTAGAAGCAGGGAACAAATAGAAACCGAAAAAAGAAGAAAAAAAGAAAAAAAGAAGAAAAGAAAAGAAGAAGAAAAGAAAAAAAAAAGAAAAAAAAAAGAAAAAAAAACCTACACTCTGCAAAAACCACCTGGCGGAAGATGGTGTAGGCCAGCCAGTTCTGGCGGCAGTCAATGTTGGTGGCGGAGGGGCCGCCGTGCGGCGAGGTCTCGTAAATGGTCATGGAGACGCACGAGTAGGGCGTGCCGCTGGCGGGTCAGTCTCTGCGGGCAGGCTTGAAAGGGAGGCACACTGACCAGTCGATCTTGAGGCCGTTGTCGTAGGTGACGGTGGCATCCTGGCAGGCGGTCACGAAGCTGCATGATTCGGTGTCGGTGCAGCGGCCGGCAATGTGCGCGGACGTGGTCCACAGCTCATTGGCCGTCAGTTCCTGGGCTGGCCGGGTCAGTTGAGATGCAGGGAGAATGGAAGGGAGAGGAGAAGAGAAGTGAAGAAGTGAGAAGAAAAGTGAAGAAGAACAAGAGAAGGGAAGGGGAGAAGGGACATGGCTGCCTACGTACTGCTGTCGGCGGCAATGTAAAAGCCCATAAAGTTGCTCGCGGCTGGCGAGCTGGTCTGGGCGGCGGTGAGCACGGCGAGCGAGCCGAGCCAGAGGCGGGCGCCGACACCTGGACGGAGAAGCATGGCGACGAGAAAAGAGGGTTGGGCAAACGGAGAAATGCAGACAGAAGGAAGCAGGCGGCGGCGGAGCGCTTGGTATTTAGGCCCTTTTATTAGGCCGCAGGAACAGGCCCGTCGCTCGTGTGGAGGAGGAGGACCAGGGCTATCTTGCGTGGAGGACCAGGCCCTCTTGAAAGTGGAGGACCAGGCCTATTTTGCGTGGAGGATCAGGCCTCTTGCAAGTGGGTTTTACACGTTTGACGGCGGCTAGTAGGGCTGCCCAGGCGCCGCAGTAGGGCTTCGCAGGCCGTCCAGGGTGTGATCCTTCAAGAACGGGGCTGATGGCGTATTCGTATAGTCACGTGTCGGCGCCGTCGTTGAGTGGCCGAGCCGTCGCGGGCTCAGACAAGAAGCGTCGCAGGAGGCGGAGCAGGCGCTTAGACGGCCGGTCTTGGCGCTTAGCGGTGTTGATACAAGTAATAATATACATGTCCGCACGGCAAAGGTGTATGAAGAGAATCCTTATTGATTAAGCTGATTCCTGCCGCGCCGCCGTCAACCCCTTGCTCCTGTGCTCATTGTGAACGATGGCAGTGAGAGATGGTTCATCTGCTTCAGGCTTAGCGCAAGTGTCAACCCACTAGCGGCTGAGGCGGGGCCCTCATTTCCATGGCCCCATCTGGTGCCCCGTTTTCTGGCATCCTGCCAACGCCGGCGCCACGGACGTACGCGCGGCCGGCTTGTGTCCGTCGGCGCTGCTGTTCAGCCGCACGCGTTGGATGTGGTATCCGTTGCGAGCGGCCGACGCGACAGCCGCTCGTGGTGGGTGACCCGTGTGTCGGGGTCGGCCTCGGCGTTGGCCTCGGCGTTGGCCTCAGCGTCCTCGCGGTCCCTGGCCTCCTTCTCGTCCAGCAGGCGCATCAGGGTGGCCAGGTCGACGGCGTGGCACTCGAGGTAGGGGCGGCCCGGGGTCTTGGGCTCGTCGCGCAGGGCGGGCGCGTGGTCCTGCGGCTCCAGGTCGCCGACGAGCCAGTGCACGGGGCACTCGAGCTCGTCGGGCTCGACCAGGGCGCAGACGGCGTGGAGCAGCTGGCGCGGCGCGACCTTGAGCATGGTGCGCAGGCCGGCGAGCAGGCGGTGCGGCTGGTCGGCGGGCGGGTCGGGGCCGCCGGGGAAGCAGGCGTGGGCGGCGCGGAAGTAGAGCGAGACGGGGCTGAGGCGGTAGTCGACGGCGAGGCCGGCCGGGTGGCCGGGCTGCAGCTCGCACACGAGGGCGGAAAAGGCAAAGAGCATGTCGCGCGGGTCCGAGCTCTCGGCCTCGCTGTAGCGGCGCACAATGTCGGCCAGCGGCACCGGGAACGGCCGCGCCCGGGCCTGCGCCTCGGCCCGGTGGCCGGCCAGGTGGTCGAAGCGGGTGATGTGGTTGAAGAGGTAGCCCCAGGTGTAGCTGCGCGCCTGCGGCGGCTTGTCCAGCAGCAGCATGTGCGCCGCCAGAAACTGCTCCCACGACACCGCCGCCGCGGCGCCGGCCACCAACGTCAGCGCCCGCGCCAGCAGCACCTCCTGCACGATCCACGCCCGCCGCCAGTACGCGTGGCCCAGCACCTGCTGCAGCGCCTGCTGCAGCGCCTCCCAGGCGGCCGGCTCGCGCGCCGCCGCCGGCCGCCGCCACCGGCCCAGCTCGGCCGACTCGCTGTTCGGCGCCGCCGCCGGGTCCGGCTCGTAGTCGCGCGCCGACACCGTCGCCGCCAGCCCAAACAGCAGCTCCGTCGCCGCGCTCGCCGGGCCCAGCCAGGCCAGCACCTGGCGCGCGCCGCCGAAAATGGCCCCCATCAGGCGCACCTGGCGCGCCCGCTCGGTGTCGTCGGCCTGGTTGATGCACAGGGCGTCGGCGTAGAGCAGCCGGCCCGGCCGGCCCGCGCCCGGCCGCAACACGCACAGAAACTCGTACAGGCTGCGGCGGATGTGCACGTGCACGCCGTCCAGCTCGACTGCCGCCTCCGCGTCGGCCGTCTCCTCGCCCCAGACGTACGACAGCGCCTCGTAGTCGCGCCGCTCGCTCAGCCCGGCCGCCACCAGCGTCAGCACCAGCGCGCTGCCGGCCGCGCCGCCGTGCAGCCGCACCAGCCGGAACGAGTCGCCGTCGTCGGCGAGCGGAAAGTGCGGCATGGTGCAGTGTGCAGTGCAGTGAGGAAGTGGGTGAGGGTAGAAATGGAGTACACTAAGATAAAAAGCCACCCTTGACCACCCACTTTGAGCACCACCACAACCCACGGCACCACCCACTTCCGCACTCACATCCCCACCACCCCCCGCAAGGCGTCCAGCGTCTGCCGCATACAGCCCTCGCGCGCCGCCATGTCCTGCCGGCACGGATCCGCCGCCGCCGCCAGCGCCGCCACCGCCTCGCCCAGGTGCGCCACAAAGTCGTCCACCAGCCGCAGCGCCAGCGCCAGCTGCAGCGTCGGCGCCGCCGCCGCCACCGGGAAGCTGCCCATGGCCACGTCGGGCAGGCGGCAGAGCCGCAGGAACGCGGCCGAGAGGGCCGACGCCGACGGCGGGCCGGCCAGTCCGGGTCCGGCCATTCCGGGCCCGCCCATCTCCGGGTCCGCCGCCGCCGCGTGGTGCACCCGCAGCAGCACCTGCTGGTACACGTCGAGCAGGCCGGCGTAGACGGCACACACCAGCGGGAGGCCGTCCTGGTCCGTCTCGCTGCCGCCGCCGCCGCCAGTACAAACCTCGTGCAGCGTCTGCAGGAAAGCGCGCGAGACCGCAAAGAGGCTGTCCATGGGGAAGCGCTCTGCCACGGCTCCGACGGCGCCGCCGCCGCTGCTCGGCAACACCAGCAGCGCCGCAGCCAGCTGGCCCAGCTGCGCGTGCAGCCGGGCCAGCGCCGAGACGGCCGCGTCCGAGAAGCGCGGGTGGTCGGGTGGCGGCGGCCGCCGCGCCGCCAAACCAGTATCATCCCACAGCGCGTACGCCCCAGCGGCGGCGGTGGCGGTGGCCTGCGACGACGCGTACGCGGCACACGCGACGTCAGCGTCGGCGTCGGCGGCAGCGGCCGCCATCCACGCGCCATCCCAGCCGGGCGCCGTGCTCGCGTCGGCACCGCCCAGGCCGCCGTCGTCCACCATGCCCATGCCGTCGCCGCTGCTGCCCGGCCACGCCGCAAACGGCAGGAAGCCGCCGGGCCCGAGGCCAAAGGCGTCGCCCGCAAACGACATGTCGGCAAAGAGCGCGTCGCCGGCGGACGGCATAAACGTGTGGCCGCTGCCGGGATACGGCGGCCGGGCGGCGCCGGCACCCGGCCCGGGGTCGGCGGCGGCCGCCCGGCTCGAGGCCGTCTTGCGGAACCGCAGCGAGGGGCTCGACTTGCACTCGGCCTTGAGCCGCACACAGCGCTCGCACGGCTCGCTGGCCAGCCGCTTGCAGCTGAGTTTCTGCGCGTGGCAGCGGTTGCACGCCCGGCGGATCGGACCCTCGGTCATGGTGAATGCTGAGTCCTGCGACGAACAGCTTCCGCACGAGGGGGAGCGACGCACTATACATACTCGCCACGCAGTCGGGTGCACAGGCCCGAGGCCGCTGAGGCGCCGCACTGCAGCATGCAACCTGCAAGAGCTCAAGCACAGCACACGAGGGTGGGCCCGCGCGTCCAGAGCACAAGTGTGTCCTGCCTTTGCATATTTTTGTGGTGTGGTTGTGTTGTTGTGGTTGTGGTGTGGTTGTATTGTAGTAGTTGTGGTTGTTGTGGACTATTGTTTATTCCGTTGATTTTGAGACCAGGACCTCGCGTCTGATCTCGATCGCCTGCTGGCTCACGCAGCAAGACTGTCTCGACAGAGACAGCCCGATGACGACAAAAGAAACACGCAGCCCCCAAGCACGGCATCTTGTGGCACGAGACGGATCCTGCAGAGACGCGGGATGCTGCAGGCGGTGATCCGGGCAGACACTGCCAATCAGCCGCTGCTGTTTTCGTCCAGCTGCAGCCAGCCGTCATGGCCCGAGGCATCTGACGAAGAGGCGTCTGACAAAGAGGCGTCTAACGAGGAGGCGTCTGACGAGGAGGCGTCCAAGTGAACGGTCGTGATAAAGGACCACCTCGACTCTGATCTCCATGACTGCCCTCCACGCCGCACCCAACACGGTCTGTTCTTGCCAACGCTCGGGACCGCCACGGCCGTCCGACCGGGCACCGCTCCGCTCTGCCCGCAAGGGCCCATGGGTGGCGCCTCTGGCCCTGTTCAGCTTACACAAGACAAGAAAACGCGGCGGTGCTGTGGGACGCGAGGCCGGCCGCGTGCAGCATCTGGTGTCGCATTGCAGCACGCCGCGGCACCGATATGCAGAGGGCAAGAGGGTATAGGGACGTCTAGGGGGTTAAGTCGAGTCGGTTGGGTCGACAAAGTCGAGCCGAGACGGTCGAGTTCTTCGAGTCGAGCCGTTCGAGTCGACTCACCGAGGTCACAGAGCGAATCTACGCATGCAGGAAGCACATCGGCCGCAGCAGAACGGGGCAACCACGCACAGGCTGTCCCGGCCCGCTGGAAGCGACCAAGAAGAGCGCGATCGAAGCCACGCGGATGCAGCTGGGCCCGCTGCTCGGTCCTGTGCCCTCTCTGGCCGCCTGGCCGCCATCCTGGCCGGCGCACGAGCCCCAAGAGGCAGGGATCCGCGTCTTGCACGACGGCCCGCCCCAGACACGAGCGGCCGGTGCTGGATACGAGCCAGGCCTGCTGAGGCGCTCAGCGCGGGCGAGGGCGCCACTGTCTCGGGAGTGGCCCTCTCTGCGCAGAGCGAGCGGAGCCGCCACCGCCCGGCCGGGCGCCTCCAGCCGCCCTCGCGGGTTTTCGCTGGACGCCGTCTCTCGATCCTGCAGCATATGAGACACGGTTTCGTGCCACGGCGGAGCTGTGGAAAGGTCTGAGGAGTCAAAGTGAGAGGAAAGCCAAGAAAGAGAAAGAAGAGAGGAAAGTCAAGAAAGAGAAAGAAGAACTAAGAGTGACGAAAAAGAGTGATGAAAAAGCGTGATGAATATGAGTGATGAAATGAAAGTCACGACAATAACAGTCACAAGTCAAAAGAATCAAACAATGTGCTCGTGTTCCGTGGCCACGGTATGTACCACACTCTCAAGCTACACCAAGCCACTCGAGTGGCACACATTCAGCCAAAGCCATGGACGTGCAACCTCGCCATTTTCGTCTGGTACAGTCTGCCGGATCTGCACCAGTGCAGCTCTTGGTGCTCCCTGGTCTACGATGCATCCAGGCTTTCGGGAGTGAGATCAGAGAGTCCGTGGCCAGCGTCCAGGAGCAAGCGCAGGCTGTCGTGAGAGAGCAGGCGCAGGCGGCTGCCGTGAGAGAGAAGGCGCAGGAGGCTGCCGTGAGAGAGCAGGCGCAGGCGAGGTCCGGTACCGGAGCCAATGATATCTAGTGGACGTCTGCTGAGAAGAGCTACGGCATGCTGCAGACGAGGCCGTTCCTCGTGTATCAAGTCTACCTTATACCGCGTCCAACCGTTTGAACTCTGGGTAACAACTTTCAACGGCGAGGTCGATGCTCTCACGCCCGTTATAAAGCAAATTTGTCTTTGCCATTGGGCTAACAATGTGAGTCCTCAATCCAACGTGCGAGGTGTCATCAGTGACAGTGCTATTCACACGGTGTTCGCACTGTCTGATCTCGAACCAGCCGAGACAGCCAGGGCGCCTGGATACCCTCGGGTGCCGTCAAGTCGACTTTGAGTCCCATCAGCAAGTTTCATACAGCTGTCTGGTACGTCTCATTGCTACAACTAGTACCATGGATGTACGAGATGTGTAGATGAAATTCATAGTCGCTCTTCGCAGCCTTGTCTTTTTTCTCGCCGCCACTGCTTCCTCACTCTCCCCTGCCCCTGTCTGCACTGTCAGGCATGCACGTGCGGAATTCCGACCAGAGCCGCCTCGCCGGCGAACACGCCAAGCCAGCTGCGGAGCAGAGGCGTTCATGGCTGGCTGGCCTGGGATCGCGGCCCGCTGCAGGAGATTCGGCGGCGTCCCCGGCTTTGACGGCGCCCTGTCCCGGTGCTGTATTTTCCGGCGCTGTTGACACCCTGATCCCAGCCGCTGTGTTGGGCCGCGGATACTTAAGTCGTCTGCTTCGGCGTGTGTTTGACATTGGATCTGAGTTGAACTATCCGCGGCTTCTTTACCTTTTCAACACTCTTCTCATCTCTTTCGTCTCCATCTCCTCTTTTTCTTTCTCCTCTTTCTCCTTTCTCTCTCCTCTCTCCGTTCTTCTTTTTCTCCTCTCTCCCCTCTCTCTCCTCTTTCACCCATGACCTACACCCCTGAGCCGATTGCGGTAGTGGGGGCCAGCTGCCGATTCGCGGGCGGGGCGTCGTCGCCGAGCCGGCTATGGGAGCTGCTGTGCGATCCGGCAGACGTGTCGGGCGAGGTTCCGGCGTCGCGGTTTGAGGGCACGGCGTTTTACGACGCAGAGGGCCGGCACCCGGCCACGAGCAACGTGCTGCGGGGGTACTGGCTGGCGGAGGCGGACGACGTGCGGGCGTTTGACGCGGCCTTTTTCCGGACGGGCGCCAAGGAGGCGGCGGCGATGGACCCGCAGCAGCGGCTGCTGCTGGAGACGGTGTACGAGGCGCTGGAGGGCGCAGGGTACCGGCTGGAGCAGTGGGCAGGCCGGGAGGTGGGCGTGTACGTCGGGGCGATGACGGGGGACTTTGAGACGATGGCGCAGCGGGACGCGCTGGGGACGTCGGCGTACGACGCGACGGGGCAGTCGCGGTCGATGCTGGCGAGCCGGCTGAGCTACTTTTACGACTGGCGGGGCCCGAGCGTGGCGCTGGACACGGCGTGCTCGTCGAGCCTGGTGGCGCTGCACGCGGCGGTGCAGGGCCTGCGCGGCGGCGAGGCGGCGGCGGCGGTGGTGGCGGGGGTGAATGTGATGCTGGCGCCGGAGCCGTTTGCGGCCGAGGCGCGGCTGCACATGCTGAGCCCGGCCGGCCGCGGCCGCATGTGGGACGCCGCCGCCGACGGCTACGCGCGCGGCGAGGGTGCCGGCGTGCTGCTGCTCAAGACGCTGCGGCGCGCGCTGGCCGACGGCGACGGCGCCGCCGGCCGCATCCTGGGGCTTGTGCGCGAGACCGGCGTCGGCTCCGACGGCCGCAGCGCCGAGGGGCTGACGCTGCCGAGCCCGGCCGCGCAGGCCCGGCTGATCCGGGCGACGTACCGCCGGGCCGGGCTCGACCCCACCACGCCGGCCGGCCGCTGCCAGTACTTTGAGGCGCACGGCACCGGCACGCCTGCCGGCGACCCGCGCGAGGCCGCCGCCATCCACGCCGTCTTCTTTGGAGGCCGGGGCTGCCCCGCTCCGGCTCCGGCTCCGGCTCCGGCTCCGGCTCCGGCTCCGGCTTCGGCTCCACCTCCGCCTCCACCTCCGCCTCCAGACAACCCACCAAAACCAGACACAGCTCACACAGCCCCCTCCCTCCTCGTCGGCTCCGTCAAGACGGTCATTGGCCACACCGAGGGCGCCGCCGGGGTCGCCGGCGTGCTCAAGGCGCTCCTGGCGCTGCGCCACGGCCAGGTGCCGCCCAACCTGCACTTTGCACAGCTGCACCCGGCGCTGCGGCCGTTTTGCGACCCGGCCGCGGCAGCCGGCGGCTGGCTGCGCGTGCCGGTGGCGCTCGAGCCGTGGCCGGCCGTGGCGCCGGGCCAGCCGCGGCGCGCCAGCGTCAACTCGTTTGGCTTTGGCGGCACCAACGCGCACGCCATTCTCGAGCACTACGACCCGGGGCTGCACGGGTGTGTGCACGCCAACGCGCTGTCCTCTACCCACGCCGCCGCCCACGTCCAGCTGCCGCTGCTGCTGTCGGCCGCCTCGGGCCGCTCGCTGCGGGCGCTGGCGGAGCGGTACCGGGATTTTTTGCAGACGCAAGCGGCGCAGCAGCAGCCGATGCGCGCCATTGCCTGGCAGGCCTGGGCCACGCGCACGGCCTTTGCGCACCGGCTGGCCGTGCCGGCCGCCGCGCCGGCCGGGGCGGCCGCGCGGCTCGGCGAGCTGCTCCGGGGGGGAGGGGGCGCCGGCGACTTGGGCGTGCGGGCGCGGCGGGCGCACAACGGCCGCGCCGCCGGGCTGCTGGGCGTCTTTACCGGCCAGGGCGCGCAGTGGCCGGGCATGTCGCGCGAGCTGCTGACGGCGGCGACGGCCGGGCCGTACCGGCGACGCATCCGGGCTCTGGACGCCGTGCTGGCCTGCTGCGCGGACCCGCCGGCCTGGACGCTCGAGGCAGAGCTGCAGCGCGGGCCCGAGACGTCGCGCGTCTGGGAGGTCGAGCTGGCCCAGCCGCTGTGCACGGCGCTGCAGATGGGCCTGGTCGACGAGCTGCGCGAGACGCTGGGCCTGCGTTTTGCCTGCGTCGTCGGCCACTCGTCGGGCGAGATCGCCGCGGCCTATGCGGCCGGCTGTCTCTCTGCGCGCGACGCCATCCTCGTGGCCTACTACCGCGGACGCAGCGTGGCTGCCGCCGCCGGCCCCGGCCCCGGCTCCGGCCCCGGCCCGGGAGCCATGCTGGCCGCCGCGCTGACCCCGCTGGCGGCCGCCGCGCTGTGCCAGGACGTGGCGCCGCACGGCCGCCTCGTCGTGGCCGCGCACAATGCGCCGCAGAGCGTGACGCTGTCGGGCGACGCCGCCGCCGTGGCCGAGGCCGAGCGCCGACTGGCCTCGCGGGCGGTCGCTGCTCGCCGGCTGCCCGTGGCAACGGCCTACCACTCGCACCACATGCATCCGCTGGCGGCCGCGTACGCGGCGCAGCTGCTAAAGTGCCGCCTGATGCCGCGCCACACCCAAGCAACGCCGTGGATCTCCAGCGTCGACCCGTCTGCCGGCCCGGCCGCCTCCGCCGCCGATCTCGCCGGGCCGTACTGGGTGCGCAACCTGGTGCAGCCGGTGCTGTTCCGCGAGGCGGTCGAGCGCGCGGCCGCGCTGCTGGGCGACGGCCTCGACGGCGCCGTCGAAGTCGGCCCGCACCCGGCGCTGCTGCGGCCGCTGCAGGACACGCTGGCGCGCTGCCGGCCGGCCGGCGCGCCGCCGCTGCCGGTCGCCGGCGTGCTGCGGCGGGGCCACGAGGCGGCGCTGGGCGAGCTGGCCGGCTTTCTGTGGACCAGCTTTGAGCCGCCACTCGTGGATGTCGCGCGTCTGGGCGCAGGCGGCCCGGCGACGACGACGTCAGCCGCAGCAGCAGCAGCAGCAGAAGCAGCAGAAGCAGCAGAAGCAGAAGCAGCAACCGCCGCAGCCGCCCCCATAGCCCTCCCCCCCTACCCGTGGGACCACTCGCAGCGGCACGAGCGGCCGGCGCGGCTGGTGCGGCAGTTTTACGGCCGGCGCGCGGCGCCGCACGAGCTTCTGGGCCGGCGCGCGCCCGACGACGTCGACGGCCACGAGCTGCGCTGGCGCCAGCTGCTGAGCGCCGACGCGCTGCCCTGGCTCGGCCAGCACGCCGTGCACGGCCAGCCGCTGCTGCCCGCCGCCGCCTACTGCCTGATGGCGCTCGACGCGGCGCACCAGCTGCTGGCCGGCCGCGCCGCCGCGCTCGTCGAGCTGCGCGACGTGCGCTTCCTCGAGGGCATCGTCCTGCATGCGGACGCGCCCGTCGAGCTGCAGTTTTCGCTCGTGGTGGACGAAAGTGGGGCCGACGCCGGCCCCACTCTCGGCCCCAGCCCCACTCTCGACGCCGCCTTTGCCGTCTACGCCCAGACCGCCGGCCCCGCCGCGCCCATGCGCCGCCGCTGCACCGGCCGCGTGCACATCCTGCTCGGCGTCCCCAACGCCGACGTGCTGCCGCGCCGCGACGCTGCCGCCGCCGCCGACTCCGCCGACTCCACCCCCGAGACCACCGCCGTGCCGCCCGCCGCCTTTTACCGCATGATGAACGGCCTCGGCCTGCAGTACGCCGGCCCCTTTGCCGCGCTGTCCGCCCTGCAGCGCCGCCTCGACTTTGCCGCCGCCGCCGTGCGCCGCCGCCACCCCGCCGACTCGTCGCGCCTGCCGCTCAGCCCGGCCACGCTCGACGCCTGCCTGCAGGCCTGCTTCGCCGCCTACTCGTCGCCGGGCGACCAGTACGTGTTTCTGTCTGCGTGCTGGCTTTCATATCTGCTAACTTTTACCAGGGCACTGTGGACTCTCCTCCTGCCCCTCTCCATGCAGCGCGTCTCCTTCAACCTGGCCTGCTACGACGCCGCCGCCGCCCGGCCCGATGCCGAGCTGCTCGCCGTCGAGGCCCGCCTCACCGGCGCCGAGGCCCCTGTGCCCGGCGGCGGCGTGCTTGCAGACGTTTGTGTCTACAACGCCGACGGCGCCCTCGAGTTTGCCGTCGAGGGCCTCGCCGTCGGCGCCCTCGCCGACGCACCCCCCCACGCCGACCGCGAGCTCTACGTGCACACCGTGTTCGATGTCGACCCGGAGGACTCCCTCGTCCGGGCCGATGAGGCCGATGCTGACTTTGACGCCGACACCGACGCCGACGCCGACGCCGACGCCGAGTCTACGCTGCGCCCCCCCCTGCACCGCTTCCAGCAACACCTCGCCCGCCTGGCCCAGCAGCTGGCCCACCGCTACGCCCGCATGCGCATCCTCAGCCTGGCCGGCCACGGCATTGACGCGCCCGTCCTGCGCGCGCTGGGCTCTGCGTTTTCCAGCTACACCGTCGTCGGAGCCGCCGCCGCCGCCGCCCCAGACGCCGCCTTGACCGCCGCCCTGCGCCAGCTGCCCGCCGCCGCCGCCCGCGCCGTCACCCTGCATCGCGCCGACCCGCTCGACCTCGCCGCGCTGTCGGCGCTGCTGCGGCCCTGCGAGCCGCTCGACCTCGTGCTGCTGTGCTCGTCGGTTTGGCGGCAGGCTCCGGAGCCGGTGGCGTTTCTGCAGCGCCTGCGTGGGCATATGAGACCGGGCGCTTTCCTGTTTCTGCTCGACGTTCCGCTGTCGTCTCTCCCCGACACGGCCCGCCCTGTTTCCACTGCTCTGTCCCCGTCCCCTCTCGATCTCGCCGGCTTCGTCCAGTCAGACATCCACAACACGGAGCAGCAGTTCGCCGGCGGCTTCGCCCTGTCGGTGCGCCAGTCGCCCTCGCCGCTCAAGCCGCAGCGCGCCCCGCGCCACCGCGACTACGAGCTCGTGCCGCCGCTTTTTGACCACCGCGGCCAGCGCCTGCTCGTCGTCGGCGGCGCCGGCTGCCCCGCCACCGCCGCCCTGGCCCGCTCCGTCCACCAGGCCCTGCGCCCGCTCTTCCACGGCGCCTCGGCCGTCGTGCCCGGCCTCGACTACTGGTCGGCTGACAACAAGGGCGATGCCAGTGCTGACAGCGCCGCTGCCGCCACCTGCGCCGTCTTTCTCGCCGACCTGCACCCGCAGCCCGTGCTGGCCGACCTGACCGACGCCCGCCTGGCGGCGCTGCGCCGGCTGCTGCTGCGGCCGGGCATGACGCTGCTGTGGGTGACGCGCGGCGCCCGCTCGGCCAACCCGCACCACGCGGCCTCATTTGGGCTGGCCCGCACGGTCTGCGCCGAGACGCCGAGCCTGGTGCTGCAGATGCTGGATCTGGATCTGGCGGCGCTGGAGAGTGGGGCAGCAGAGGCTAGATGCGGCTCGGCCCGGCCCGCGCGGCCCGACCCGCTCTTTCTCTCCGCTGGCGACTCCACTTCTCTCAGCCACAGCGCCCTCATCGTCGACCGCTTCGTCCAGCTCATGCTCGAGGCCCAGTACAAGCGCGCGCCGCCTCTGTCGCCGTCGCCGTCGCCGTCGCCGCCACTCGCTCGGCCCCTCTGGACGCTGGAGCCCGAGGTCCACATGGACCGCCGCGGCCGCCGCCTCGTCCCGCGCATCCGGCCCTACACCCCGGCCAACGACCGCTTCAACGCCGCCCGCCGCCTCGTCACCCAACCCGTCCACTTGCTGCGGTCTTGTGTCGAGATCCTGCATACCCGGCCTGCCTCGCCGCCGCGTCTCCACCCCCGGCCCCCCCCCCCGGCGGCCTCCGCCCGGCCTCTTCACTGCACCGTCCGGGTCCACTACAGCACAGCCGAGCCCCTGTTTGGCGGCGTATTTCTCTGTCTCGGCCGCGACGAGGGCTCTGGCGACTCTGTGGCCGCCCTGGCGTCCTGCAACGCCTCGTTTGTTGTCGTGCCGCGCGCCCACGTCGTCGTCCTCGCCGCCGTCTCGGCCGACGCGGCCTTTTTCGCGCTGCTCGCGCGCGTCGCCGCTGCTTTGGCTCTGCTGCCGCTCGCGCGCTCGCGCCGTCTGCTGCTCGTCGGCCCTGACGCGCTTTTTGCAGACGTCACGCAGTCGGTCGTCCTCGCCGACCCGGCCGACCACGTCGACCTCGCTGTCGTGCACGTTCAGGTCGCGCCGCCGCCGCCGCCGCCGCCGGCTTCTGCTTCTAGACACTGTTCTGTAGTGCTTCATCCGCGCTCCACCGCCCACCACATCAGGACACGGCTCTTTGCCTCTGACGCCCTCTGCGTGCACTTTCTCCCCGCCGGCCACGACGTCTCCCGCCGCCTGGCCGCCGCCGTGCCACCCGCCAGCGAGCTCGTGGCCTGGGACAGTCTGCGTCAGTCGCCGGCTGCTGAGCCGCGCGACGCCGCCGCGCTTCTCCGCCAGGCCGTCGCCACGGCGCTCCGGACCGCCGGGGTCGGGGCCGAGCACAGCACCCCGGACGTGGTCTCGGTGCCGGCTCTGCTGGCCGGACCTGCCCTCCCCGGGCCATTGGCGGCTTTTCGTGTGCTCGACTGGCGCGCCGAGCGCCGCATTGCCTGCCCGCTGCGCCCGGGGCCGCCGGCCGGCGTCGCGCTGCGCCCGGACCGCACCTACCTGCTTGTCGGCATCACGCGCGACCTCGGCCAGAGCATCAGCACCCTGCTGGTCCGTCTCGGCGCCCGCCACATTGTCTTGGCCAGCCGCCACCCGCCGCCGCTGCCGCGCTGGGCCCGCTCCCTGATGGCCGGCTCCGGCTCCGGCTCCGGCTCCGGCTCCGGTGCCAGCGCCGGCACCGTCTGCGTCCGCATGGCCACCCTCGACGTCACCGATGGCGCTGCCGTCAAGGCCCTGCGCGCCCGTCTCGAGCGCGACGGCCCGCCCGTCGGCGGCGTGCTCAACGGCGCCATGGTGCTCGAAGACGGCGTCTTCGCCGCCATGACCGCCGCCGCCTGGACCCGCGTCATGGCGCCCAAGGCCGCCGGCTCGCGCCACCTCGACCGTGTCTTTGGCGCCGGCCTCGACTTTTTCATCATGACCTCGTCCTTTGCCGCCATCGGCGGCCACCCGGGCCAGGCCAACTACGCCGCCGCAAATATGGTAGGTTCTCTTTTCTTTCTTTTTCTTTTTCCTTTTTCTGTTCTTTTTACAGTACTTTCTTTTTTCTGTCTTTTTTCTTTTCCTTCTTTTGTTTTTTCTTTCCTTTTCTCTGTTCTTTTTCCTTTCTTTCTTCTTTTCTATTTTCCTTCTTCTTTCTCTTTCCTTCTCTCATCTTTCTCCATTTCTTCTCTTCCTAACTGCCAGTACATGAACGGCCTGGCTGCCGACCGCCGCCGCCGCGGCCTCGCCGCCTCCGTCCTCAACATGGGCGTCGTCTACGGCCTCGGCTTCCTCCACCGCGAGCGCCGCGAGCTCTACGCCGGCCTCGAGCACGAGGGCTACCCGCCCATCTCCGAGCGCGACATCCACCACATGGTCCTCGAGGCCATTGCCGCCGGCCGCCCGGCCCGTTCCCGGCACGACGCCCCGCTCGACCTGACCTCCGGCCTCGCCCGCTTCGACCCCGACGCCCCGGGCGCGCCGCGCCTCCCCTGGCACGCCGACCCGCGCTTCTCCCACTACACCGTGTCGGCGCCGGCCGCGCCCGCGGCCTCGCCCGGCTCCGGCTCCGGGGCCGAGGCCGGCCCCGCCGACCCCCTCGGCCCCGCCGCCCTGCTCGCCGCCGTCCAGGACCGCGCCCGCAGCGCCGCCGACTTGGCCCTCCTCCTCGCCGCCGCCTTTTGCCGCCGCCTCGCCGTCGCCCTGCGCGCTCCGCCCGACGACGACGGCCGCATCCACCCCGACTGCAGTCTTGGCGACCTCGGCGGCGACTCGCTCGTCGCCGTCGAGATGCGCGCCTGGCTGTGGCAGGCCGTCGGCCGCGACGTGCCGCTGATGAAAGTGCTCGGGTCCGCCAGCATTGACAAACGTGAGTGTGTCTGAGTGTGTGTGTGGGTGTTGCGATGTGACGAAATGCTGACTTTCAGTGTGCCGCGACGTCGCCGCCGAGATCGTGGCCAGCCGCTCTGGGTGACACGTTATTTAGCATGAGAATGTAGATTACTGGAGTCTTTGGAACATTGTTATTGTATCATTTTAAAGCCAAGGTTTACCACTAATGTAAAGAGAAACCTGTCTGATGAAGCACACATTCTTGTTGGCAATTTCACCCACGAAATCACCAGACTTTTATTAAGCACCAGACTTTTGTTCTGTAAACTGGCTGAAAGTCACGGCAGATCAAGGCAACTTCAATTGCACGACTTGCTTCGGTACAGGGCTCTTGAACTATCAATGTCAGAAGCGCACCACTCTACATCCGGCATCGTCCGCTTCAAAGCAAGTTTCCTCCGCCCCAAAACCTGTTGGATTTCGCCCCGGCACTGAGCCACACTCAAAAGGGTTTACACTTGTTCATCATGTCGTAATAGTTCATGCGGCGCGTTTCTCGTTTGGTGATATATGACAGACCGGGCTCTTATCGCCTGCCGATGGAACTGCGGGTAGGGATGGCGGCATGCTACCTCTGGCGTATCTCTGGGCTGTCGAGTCAGGAATGTCTGCTCGTCATTGGCGTTGTCAGATGATTCCAGACGCTTCGGTTCGCGCGCGACAATCTCGCGGCTCTTTCTCAGAAAACACGCTGGCTATTGGCGGGATCAAAGAAATCGACGCTGTCTATCGGCAGGATTGAAGCGCTGGCTATCGGCAGAATCAGAGACAGACGTCCCAGGAATGCAGGATTCAATAAACGCCACCCTGCTCCAGAATGGCAACGGCCGCTTTCCGCCCGCTTATACGGCAGTGCGGTGCAACGGCAAAAACGACTGGTGCGTCCCTGATTGGACGCGGCTTATCTCGGCAAGGCATTTGCGATACATTTCTGGTCGCCGCGCAATATTACATGTCAGTCTCGGCGGTCTAGAACACGCTGCCTCGAGGCGGTCTGGAACGCCGGTTGAGAACGCGGACCAGGATCCTCTTTGCCTGGCCGGGCAGACGGCTGCTCAGCAACCGGCAGGGGTCCTCCGCCAAGCCGTCTCCGAGTCATTGTCGGGACAGCCTTTGCCACTCGGTCCTATATAGCCGGCCGTCTGTCCATGTTTGGATGACGGCGTCTTTTCTTCTTGACAACACCTGCCGTCAAATAACGCTTGCCGTGCAACACTGATACAAGCCATGGAGGGACCAGCCATTCTTGCCAAGCTGCATGGCCAGCACGTCTGCATCCCGGACATTGAGGGCCTTGTCGCTGGATGGGACGTCTACGCCAACCCCAACGAGGACGCGGTGAAGAAGGTGGTGGACGACATCCTTGCCACGTACGCGACTGTCCTGTCTCGCTTCGTTTCCTTGGCTTCTTTTCCCGCGGACTCTCCACTGACTCGTCTAGCTACATGGTGACGCCCCGCGTCAACGCCAAGCTGACCAAGAACATGCTGAGCACATACGTCTCGGCCTGCTACCCCTTTGCCGACCGCGAGATCCTGGCCGAGCTGACGTACTTTGTCTGCTGGATGTTCCTCGTCGACGACGAGATCGACCAGATCACCGCCCCGGGCCAGTACCAGGAAGCCCGCTTCAACGGGCTGTGGTCCGAGGTCCTGCGCATGGTCGAGGACTGCTGCTCGCTCACGCGCCCGGCCCGCAGCGGCGCAGAGGAGCAGCGGTCGCTCACCAAGTCGGTCCAGTCCTTCCGGACCTTTGGCGACGAGATGCGCGAGCGCTACACCGTGGGTGAGTGCCGCGTCCTGGCGTGGCCGAGACTGAACTGAACTGACCACCACCGCAAGCACAATGCGGCCGCTACTGGGGCGAGCTCGTCGCCACCTCGCGCGGCTACAAGGTCGAGCAGCAGTACCGCGACCGCGCGGAGCTGCCCGACTACGCCTCCTACTGCGCGTACCGCTACGGAAGATGCTGCATGGGACAGGTCGTGGCGCTCATGGAGTAGGTCCCTCATCCTGGTTGCCGGGTTCCGGCGCTGAGCGAGCATCTGACCGACGCCTGTTCCAGATACGCCAACCGCCTGCGGCTTCCGACCGATCTCGTCGAGTCTGCCGAGATGAAGCAGCTGCGGGAGCTCACGGTCACGCTTTTGTGGATGTCAGTAGAGCAGCGGAGCGGCCTGAGGCGTTTTCGCGTGGCATGATGCACTGACGACAGCACCCTCGGTGGCCAGAAACAACGACGTCACGTCTCTGAAAAAGGAACTGGCAAGTCGTCCCTGCTGCCCCTTTGTCCATGACCGCTCGAGGACCGCCTTGAGCCAAGGTTGACTGACTGGCTGCCAGCGAGACAACTTTCTCGAGAACCTCGTCATCATCGCCGCGGCGCCGTCCTTTCACCTGCAGACGGGCGTGGACCACTGCATTGCCAAGATCAAAGAGACCGTCCAGGGCATCGACTCGGCGGCCGCGGCCTTGCTCGCCAAGATACCCGCCCGCTGCACCCATCCGCCCGGCTGCGGCGCCGCCTGCCAGCAAGACCTGCTGGAGCAGACCCGCCGGTTCGTCCTGAACTGCAAGTCCACCTGTCGGGGCATCATCGCGTGGAGGTAAGCGCTCGCCGGGACCCCAGGAGGCCCAGAAATCCCGAGTACACACTGACACCCTCCAAAGCGGCCAGACACCCCGATATGGCCTCGCCGAGCTTCCTCGGCACGAGGACCGTTCCTTGACTTTTATCGCGGATACCTCCCAGGCCTGAGTGGTGGTGCGCTTGGCTGGTTTGCGCGGGTTGGTCACCGCAGCCGTCGATAGGCATAAATTTTCCGTCGATAGGCCGTGTCGCGTTCGTAGCGAAGAAGAAACAGCTTCCGTCATGAAAAAGCCAGCGTGCTGGCGTGCTTAGTAAGCGGCCACGCCGTCACCGTCTCCTTTCCGTTTCCGTTATCGCTACAAGGCTCGCGTAATGCGCACGGCCAGCGCTCCACGGCCAATCAGGGCGCTCCTTCCCCACGCCGCCAAGAAAGCCCCCGCCATGCAAGGAAGGCGCGGACTTGCCCAACGCTTTCCCCGACTCGACGCCTGTCCTGCTCGAGCTGGCTTCGTCATCGCATCGCTTCTTCTGGGTTGGCGATGTGTTCCTTTGGCCCTCGTCCATCCTGTGTCGGCAGCTAGGACTGCTCCCCTTTCTCGGCGCCCTCGTCTGCCGGCCGCGCCCGCACACGGCCCGGTAGCTGCGTCATTCTTTCTTGCCTCTGGCCTGTTTTGCCGTGTCATTCTGCCTCTGATCTGCCCTTTACTTTGCCTTTGCCGATTACCCTCTACCTTTTTGCATGCTGCATCTGCGTCTTCACCACTTGCTTCTCTCTGCATTCTCTCATCGCCAGCATCGGCTTCGCCCTGCCACGCCTGCCGCCCACGACCACGACCACAGCCATGCCGCCGCAGCCCCGCCGAGGCCGGTCGGCGTCCAAGGCCAAATGCGAGCCGTTTCCGACCAACAAGAAGCAGGCTGCCCGGGCACCCCCCCCCGCGGCGGCGGCGGCGGCGGCGGCGCCGACGACGTTTCCGCAGTTCGCCAAGCTGCCGACGGAGCTGCGGCTGCAGATCTGGGCGCTGCACGGCGACTCGCTGCCCGAGGCGATGCACCCGCTGCGGGTGCGGCTGTACA
Organism: Graphilbum cf. rectangulosporium; assembly: GCA_019925645.1. Classification (NCBI taxonomy): domain Eukaryota; kingdom Fungi; phylum Ascomycota; class Sordariomycetes; order Ophiostomatales; family Ophiostomataceae; genus Graphilbum; species Graphilbum cf. rectangulosporium. Next base: position 212,483 of record JADHKI010000025.1, read on the forward strand.
AGGGCCACGAGTGCGTGACGCGCAACAACCGGCGCACGTACCGGGCGGCGCTGCGGCTGACGCCGATGCCGGACCTGGGGCCGGTGACGCGGGTGCGGCGCATGCTGACGAGCATCTGCGCCGAGGCGCGGTACGAGTTCCTGCGGCAGCGCTGGCCGGCGGCGCTGCACGTCAACCGGGACCACGTGGTGCTCTTCAACCCGGCCGTCGACATGGTCTTTCTCGACATCCGCGACCTGCGCGTCATGGACGACCTGGTGCGCATGCGCCGCAACAACGAGCCGGCGCCGCAGTTTGCCGGCCTGATCCGCCACGTCGCCCTGGAAATGTGCCCGCGGGAGCCGCACTGGGCCACCAACAGCCAGGACTGGCTGGACCCGCGGCTCGACTTCTTGCTCTGCTTCCCGGCGCTGCGCAGCCTCTCGCTCGTCAACTTTGTGCCCTTTGAGGCCGAGATCCGCTGGGAGAGCCAGCGCGACGTCAGCTGGCTCACGCGCCACGAGCAGAACCACGAGCTGCACTTTCGCTACTTTGGCGCCCTCCGCGGCGTCAACTACAAGCGCCAGAGCACCGTCGGCACCCGCGTCGGCCGCGGCGCCGTCAAGCACGACTGCGTCATCTGCACCATCCACAAGTGCCTCTACGTGCGCGACTTTATGTGGGGGCGCCTGCCGCCCTCGGTCGTCCGGCCCTCGCTGACCCCGGAGGAGAACCGGCGCCTGTACCGCATCGACTTCCACACCCTCATCGCCGCCACCCCCGTCATGCGCAGCACCCTGCGCCACAACTTTACCGAGTTTGGCGGGCTCGAGGCGGAACGCTCCACCAACCGGCCGCGCCAGCGGCTTCTCTTTTCCGGCGGTGGGGGCAACGGCGGCGGTGGGGGCAACGACGGCGACAACGGCGACGGCGACGGCGACAGCGACAGCGGCAGCGGCAGCAGCGGTGCCGAAGGAGACGGCCCAGACACCGACGTGACCAGCGGCGACGACGACGACCATCCGGGCGTGTTCCCCTACCTCCCCTCGGACACGGACGATGACGGAGACGGGGGCGGCGAGGGCGACCCCTACTTTTGAATGGCTGCGGGAACAGAGCATCTCGTTTTTAATCTGCGCTGGTTTCCGTTTACGCTGGTTCCTTGAACGCTTCCGTCTTGAACGCTGGTTCCGTCTTTGGATGAAATGGTTGGGTATCTATCACGCGGCTGTTGTCTGTGTATTTTGTCTTTCTTCCTGACGGTGCATTTTGTCTTTCTTCCTGGCGGTGCATCATGACACCTTCAGTTTTGACTTTGTATGGTTACGGCAGTTTGTGTTCGTTCATGGGAAACAAGAATAGCCAAAGGCTGCGGGAATTTTTTCATATTTTTTTCTTGTGTCGTTATGCGTGCACCCATGACAGCATCTTTTTCCGTTGCCATGTCAGTAGTTGCGCTTGACGTTGTCCAGAAACTCTCGCCCGGCCCGGGCGCCGTCGTGTGCCTGCCGGAAGAGCTGGCGCTCCCACTCGTCGAGCCCGCGCAGAAACTCCTGCCCGGCATAGCCGATGCCGAGGTTGCTGCTGTTGTTGCTGCTGCCGCCGCCGCCGCCGTGGTGGCTGCTGTTGTGCTGGTCGTTACTGCCGCCGCCGCCGCCGCCGCTGCCGCCGTCGGCCCGGTCGTCTTTCCGTCTGCGCTCGACGCTGCTGCCGCCGCCGGCGCCGGCGCCGGCGCCCGAGGAGCCGCCGGTCACGCTGGCGCCGACCTTGCGGGCGTGCAGGCCGATCTCGGCGGCGCGGCCGGCATAGGCGCTGCGCAGGACGGTGGCGAGTTCCTGGTCGTCGAAGAAGTCGAGGGTGCGCGTGGCCAGGCCGTAAAAGTGGACGGAGCGGTCGCGCAGCGGCACGGAGCGGGGGTCGGCCTTGAGGGCCTGGATGACGTCGGGCGCAAAGGCGGGCGGGAGGTTGACGGTCAGGTAGTGCGGGTTGGTCGAGAGGGCCAGCATCTCGGCGAGCCAAAAGGGGAGGTGCAGGCGCGTGCCGGCGCGCAGGGTGCCGGAGGGCGTTTGGTCGAGGTAGCCCAGGCCGGGGACGTCGATCTGCATCTCGCAGGGGAATTTCTGCCGGTTAGGGGGGGTGTTGGGGGGGGGGGAGCGAGAAGAGAGGAAGCGAAAAGAGAGGAGAGAGGAAGCGAGAAGAGGAGAGAGGAGAGGAGAGAGGAAAGAGAGGGGGGAGAGAGGAGAGGAAACCAGAAGAGAGGAGAGAGGGGAAGCGAGGAGAGGAGAGAGGAGAGAGAGAGAGGAGAGCAGAGAGGGGAGAGAGGGGAGAGGAGAGAAAGGAGGAAGCGAGAAGAGAGAAGCGGGGAGAGAGGAAACCAGAAGAGAAACGAAGCCGGAAGACTCACCTCGGCATCCGCCAGGATGGCGTCGACATCGTAGTACGACATGGCTCACGCAGAGCTCAAATTGTCAAAAGTCGACGACAAGGACGCGACGCGACGGCGGCACCGCCACACCAGCAGAATCGTTATCCGCCACACATGACGCCAGCCGTTGTAGCGGGGTTAAGCGCTCGGGCCAGCGCCATGGAAGAATCCCGAACTAGTGGCCCGGCTTACTGACATCACTAGCCGATATCTCGATCGCGGTATTAAATCCAGCCACCAGGCCGCTTCCTTTTTTTCCCTTTTTTTCACCACCACTGCCAAACCGCCGAAAACATGTCGTCTCTTCTGCGCTCTTCTTCGTCGGCCCTGCGCTCTGCGCTGCGTGCGCGCCCGGCTGCGGCCGCGGCCGCGGTCAGCACCGCTTTTGTGCGCACAAAGGCCACGCTGCCGGATCTGTCGTGTAGGTTTTTTGTTTCCTTGTCTCTCTCTACCTGCAGTCTTGCCAGGCCGGCTACTGACGGCCAGACGACTACGGCGCGCTCGAGCCGTACATCTCGGGCAAGATCATGGAGCTGCACCACAGCAAGCACCACCAGACGTACGTCAACGGGCTCAACGCGGCGCTGGAGGCGATCGGCGAGGCCGAGGCCAAGGGCGACGTGGCCAAGGCGGCGCAGCAGGCGCCGCTGCTCAACTTCCACGGCGGCGGGCACCTCAACCACTCGCTCTTCTGGGAGAACCTGGCGCCGGCCAGCCGCGAGGGCGGCGGCGAGCCGGCGGGCGCGCTCAAGGCGGCCATTGCCGAGGACTTTGGCTCGACCGAAGCGCTGATCAAGCAGTTCAACGCGGCGCTGGCCGGCATCCAGGGCAGCGGCTGGGCCTGGCTGGCAAAGGACCGCGCCTCGGGCTCGCTGGCGCTGGTGACGCGCGCCAACCAGGACCCCGTGGCCGGCGGCCTGGTTCCGCTGCTTGGCATCGACGCCTGGGAGCACGCCTACTACCTGCAGTACGAGAACCGCAAGGCCGAGTACTTTTCCGCCATCTGGAACGTCATCAACTGGAAGACGGTGGCCGCGCGCTTCGACAAGGCTTAGGGGTAGATAGGAGGTAGCACCCAAGGCACATGAACGCTTAAAATAAAAACACACTGCCAACGCAGACTGTCCAACGCACTGTCAACGACTCAACGCCAGTAAGCGTGTCTCTGGGGGATCTCGTCCACCGGCCAGCACACGGGGTGGAAGTGGTCCTCGGGGTCGCCCCACGGGAACATGGCAATGAGGCACAGCTCGTCGGCCCCCGTGCACGGCGGGCACTTTTTCCACTCTGTCCACTGCAGCCGGGCCATGAGGTCGGCGACGACGGCCTGGACGTGCGCCGCCTGGCTGCTGCTGCTGCTGTCGTCGGAGCTGGCACTGTGGGACAGGACCGTCGTGTGCAGGTCGACGAGCGCCGAGCAGATGGCGTGCATCACCGTCTCGACGGCCACGTAGATGGCGCGGTCCTCGGGCGTCCAGTCGGCCAGCCGAGCCAGGGCCGGCAGCAGGGGCAGACGCGTGCAGTGGGCCCGGGCCGCGTCCAGTGCCGCGCCGCTGCCGCTGCCGCTGCCGCTGCCGGTGCCGGCCGAGCCGTAGTCGATGGATGTGTCGAGGACGGTGCCGAGCACGCGGCGGGTGCGGGCCAGCAGCGCCGAGGGGGCCACGGCCGGGTCCGCCAGCACGCGGAGGCGCGGCGAGAAGCGCGTGACGATGAGGTCGACGATGCCGCGCCAGTCCACGGGCGCCGGCGCCGGCGCCGGCGCATGTCGGCCGCCACGTGCGACGACGACCTCGCGCAGGCGCTCCCGCAGGGCGAGGCGCTGGCGGCGCGGGGTGGCGACGAGGCGCGGCAGCTCGGGGCGGGCGGCGTCGGGGTTGGTCAGGTTGAGGGGCTCGTAGAAAAAGGCCGAGACCATGCTGGACCAGTCGACGTGGACGCGGGCGGCGGGCAGGCCGTCGTAGCGCAGCGAGACGGCGCGCAGCCACTCGGCGGTGGAAAAGGCCGGCCGGCCGCCGGTGGTCTCGTTGGCAAAGGGGCTGGCGTGGATGCTGACGAGGTCCAGGCCGCCGCCGTCGCCCAGGTCGCAGTAGATGATCTCGAAGCCGGCCTCGGCGCGGATGAAGCCGTCGATGCGGCCGCCCTCGCCGTCCTCGCGCGCCCACGCCTCGGCCAGGCCGCACAGCTGCTCGGCGCGGCCCAGATCGCTGTACCAGCCGCCGCGGCCGTCGTCCTCGCCGTCGTCCTCCTCGTCGGTCGGCCAGTCGAGCAGCACGTGGTCCTGTGAGTCCAGGCAGCCGTAGCCGGCCTTGCCGGCCGACATGCCGTCGATCAGCACCAGGTTGAGCGGCCGGGCGGCGCGGTAGACGTGGTTGTAGCCACGGACGGGGTCGAGGTGATGGGGGGGGCCGTGATGGGGAGAGGGGTCGCCGCCGCCGCCGCCGCCGCCGCCGCCCGCCATCGGCCATTGTCCCGGCGCGCCGCCGGCAAAGCGGCGCCGCCCGTGTGCGTAAAACGGCTCGTCGAGTGCGCGTGCGGTGGTGTGCCGGTCCCGCGACACCCCAAACAGCTGTGCGTGCTCCGTCTCAAACGCGAGCCAGTCAAAGCCCTGGCCGCTGATGCCGGCGGCGCGGCGCGCCTCAGGCCCGCCGTGGTACAGCAGCTGGCCCTCGGGCACGGTGGCCAGAAAGTAGGACATGCCGTTGTGGTTCAGCGCGGACCCCCACTGCCGCATGGCCGAGTGCACGGCGTTGAAAATGCCAAAGGCGTGGCGGCGCACGGCCTCGTCGCTGGGCCGCAAAGGCATCGGCGCCGGCGCCGGCGCCGGCGAGACGGCCGCCGCCGCTCCGGCCAGGAGCAGAGCCAGAAACCACAGCATGACAGCCACGAGTAATGGTCCGAGACTCGAAAGATGCGGCGTGAAGCCACACCGACGCTTTCGCGAAAACGAATCTCACGCTCTAGGCTCCAGCGGCCGCGTCTCATTGGCTGCTGGGCCAGCCCGGACCGAGCTCTGGCCGCCCAGACAGGAAGGAGAGACAGGCGACGGGGGGCGGGTCCTGCCTTGCAGGCTAGCGCCATGGCCTGATGCCGGCGTCAGCCCAAACTCCCCACGCGGCTGCCCACCAGGTCGGGCGGACATCGCAGCACGTCGCGGCAGTTTGCGTCACACGCCCGTCCCAGCACCGCTGCCCTGTCCCAGCATCCCGCGTCGTCGCGGCCGCCCCCGCTGTCACGCCATGTTGGGCTGTCGCCGACACTGTCGTTTTCGCGCGGCGGCCGCGGGCGACTTCGCTTACGTACTCCGTATTCGCGATGGAGTGGGGCTTGGGCGCCCGCGGGCAGGAGCAGAAAGTGGCGTGTGTGGCCGTGGGTGTGTCGCGCCTGCCCTTTGTGCAGGAGAGGCGCCATGCCTGCCCGCTGTATAAAGGCCGGCAGCATCTGGCGGTCGTGATCGTCTGTGGTTTTTGCTTTCGTCTGCCTCTTTTTCTCGACACGCGCAGCGCACACCGCACGCGATTCTGTGCCTGGCCCACTTCCCCACACGACGTCATAGCCGTTGTCGACAACGGTCTTGATAACTCTGTCGTTGCCGTTGAATAACTCTGGTCCCGTTGGATAACTCTGGTCCCGTTGGATAACTCTGGTCCCGTTGGATAACTCTGGTCCCGTTGGATAACTTCTGATCTTGACAATTTTCTTACAATCTCCTTGACATTCACAATTCCTTTCGACACTCATCGCCATGGCTCTCAACGGCCCTCGTCGGTTCTCGACGAGCACGTCGTCGCACCGCAAGCGGCGCATGAGCTCGCTGATCGAGACCGAGGGCGCCTTTAAGCTGGCGCTGACGGTAAGGAGAAGAAGAAGAAGCAGTAGCAGAGAATGATGCTGTTGTCGCCGCGCTGACGCAAAAGCCGCTCTACCTGGGCATCTCGGCCGTCTTCTCCGACGACCACACGGCGGCCGTGGCCCTGGCCATCCACGACTCGGTCTACCTGGTGGACTTTTCGGTCAAGCACCTGACGCTGGACGAGTCCATGGGCGACGGGGCCGACATCATTGCCGACTACGTCGTGGACGAGGTGCAAAAGTACGAGCACGACAACTTTGCCAAGTTTATCGGCGCCGGACTGCCGGCCACGCTCAAGTACATGAGCCCGGCGCTGTGCTCGCGGCTCTGGCTCGAGCTGGACGTGATCCCCATTGTGATGCGCCCCGACGAGGAGGCCAAGGCCAAGGCCGGCGGCACCCAGAGCTTCTGGGACGCCAAGCGCGTCGACGAGCAGGCCGACTCCATGGCGCGCAAGTGCCTGCTGCACTTTGGGCCCTCGCTGGTGCCGCTGCTGCAGGTCGGCTGGCGCGGCGTCGTCCAGACCGACGCCGGCTTCCGCGCCCACCTGACCTCGCTGCAGAACCACCGCGACAGCTGCGGCCCGGCCACCTGGCAGGCCGTGTCCGTCTTTGCCAAGGACCTGCGCGCCCGCCGCGTCAAGATTGCCTTTTTCAGCAGCACGCCCCAGGGCGGCGGCGTCGCCCTCATGCGCCACGCCCTGGTGCGCTTCTCGCGCCTGCTCGGCGTCGACCTGACGTGGTATGGTAAGTAATGTCCCGGCTTCTCCATTCCTGCCATTTCGTTTCCGGTTTCGTCTCCGATTTCTTCGTCTCCTCCTCGTCTCCGTTTCTGCCTGCTTCTCCGCTGACCCCCTCTTCTCCGCTGACCCCCAGTCCCCAAGCCGCGCCCCGGCGTCTTCCGCATCACCAAGAACATGCACAACATCCTGCAGGGCGTCAGCCACCCCGACCAGCGCATCTCGCCCGCCGAAAAGGCCTCCATCATGGACTGGATCACCGAGAATGCCAACCGCTACTGGTTCTCCGAGGGCGGGCCGCTGTGTCCGCCCGACGAGGGTGGCGCCGACGTCGTTATTGTAAGTTTTGTTGCACCTTGCTTCTGGGCACTTTCTCTGTGCACTTTGCTTCTGGGCACTTTCTCTGTGCACTTTGCTTCTGGGCACTTTCTCTGTGCACTTTGCTTCTCTGGGCACTTCTTTTATGGGCACTTTCTTCTCTGTGCACTTGCTTCTTTCTCTGCACTTGCTTCTTTCTCTGCACTTACCCCGCTGACCCCCAGATTGACGACCCGCAAATGCCCGGCCTGATCCCCATGATCAAGCGCGTGACGCCCGACCGGCCGGTGCTGTACCGCTCGCACATCCAGATCCGCAGCGACCTGGTGGCCCAGCCGGGCTCGCCGCAGGCCGACATCTGGGACTTTCTGTGGAGCAAGATCAAGGAGGCCGACCTGTTCATCAGCCACCCGATCCCCGAGTTTGTGCCGCGCAACGTGCCCCGCGACCGCGTCGTCTACCTGCCGGCCACGACCGACTGGCTGGACGGGCTCAACAAGCCGCTCAACCGCTGGGACACGGGCTACTACGGCCACCTGTACAACACGGCCTGCCACGCCCAGCGCATGACCGAGCTCGAGTGGCCCTCGCGCCGCTACATTGCGCAGGTGGCCCGTTTCGACCCGGCCAAGGGCATCCCCACCGTCATTGAGGCGTACGCCGAGTTTCGCCGCCGCCTGCTGGAGCAGAGCCCGTCGTCGTCGTCGTCGCCGGACACGGAGACGCCGCCGCCGCCGCCGCAGCTGGTGGTGTGCGGCAACGGCTCGGTCGACGACCCGGACGGGTCGCTGATCTACGACCAGACCATGATGCAGATTGAGCACAACTTCCCGCAGCTGGCCAAGGACATTAGCGTGATGCGCCTCGACCCCAACGACCAGCTGCTCAACACCATCATTGCCAATGCGCACGTGGTGCTGCAGCTGTCGACGCGCGAGGGCTTCGAGGTCAAGGTGTCGGAGGCGCTGCACGCCGGCCGGCCCGTCGTGGCGACCAAGGCCGGCGGCATCCCCATCCAGGTCCAGGACGAGGTCAACGGCTTCCTGGTCGAGCCGGGCGACTGGAAGGCCGTGGCCGGCCACCTGGTCACGCTGTTTACCGACGACGAGCTGCACAGCCGCATGAGCCACGCGGCGCGGACGGGCGTGTCGGACGAGGTCGGCACCGTCGGCAACGCGCTGTCGTGGTATTACCTGGCGGCGCGCTTTAGCCGGGCGGCGGCGGCGGCGGCGGCGGCCAAGAGCGGCGGCGGCAACGACGACGACGACGCCGCCGCCGCCGACAGCCCGATGTCGGGCAACGAGAAATGGGTCAACGACCTGGCGCGCGACGAGGCCGGCGTTCCCTATGTGGCGGGCGAGAACCGGCTGCCGCGGCGGTTTACGGAGGGCGGGACTAAGTAGGGCGTCATGATTGTATAGCTAGGCTAGCGTAAGGCTGAGAGCATAAGGCTGAGTGCACAAGGCTGAGGGCGAAGGCTGAGAAGCACAGGCTGAATAGAAAGCGTCAACTCTGATGGAGCTACAGCCGTGACGGCCACACGGGCTTCCGCGCGTAGGGGTGGTCGTCGCTGGCGGGCACAAGGTGGTCGATGTCGGCGGTGTTGACGTAGCGCGGGTGGGCGTCGCGGGCGAGGTCGGTGAGGCCGCAGAGGCACATGGCCGTCTCGAGTTCTTCCTGGATGACTGGGAGTTAGGGGGGGGAAGGGAGAAAGGGGGGGAAGAGAAAAGAAGAGGGGGGAGGGGGAAGAGAAAAGAAGAGGGGGAAGGGAAGAAAAAGAGGAGGGGAAGACAGAGAAAGAAGGGGAGAAGAGAAGAAAAAACGTACTGGACGCGGCGTGGGCGACGCCGGCGGCGCCGTAGCCAATGGCATAGACAAAGGGGCGGCCGATGCCGACGGCGGAGGCGCCGAGGCAGAGGGCCTTGAGCACGTCGCTGCCGCGGCGGAAGCCGCCGTCGACAAAGATCTCGAGGCGGCCAAAGATGTCGGGGCAACAGCGGTGCAGCTCGAGCAGGGTGAGCAGGGCGGGGGGGGCGCCGTCGGCGGCGCGGCCGCCGTGGTTGGTCAGCACGATGCCCTGGCAGCCGAGGGCGAGGGCGCGGCGGGCGTCGGCGGCGCGCTGGATGCCCTTGACGACAATGGGCATGCCGGCGGCCAGCGGCGCGGCCTGGCCCTGCGCCTGCGACGCGGCGGCAATGTCGTCGAGCGTGCGCCGCAGCCAGCGCAGGTCGTCCCAGGCAAAGGAGGCGTCCATAAAGGCGCTGGTCTGGCGCGCGATGCCTTTTGTGGGGGGGGAGGGGGTCGCTGCCGCCGGAGCCGAGGGGGCCGGAGCCGAGGGGGCCCCGGACGCGGCCTGGCGCTCGGCGCGGGCCTGCTCGTTGAGGCGGTCGGCGCGGGCGCGGGCGCGCTCGTCGGCCTCGCGCTTGGACGGCACCGGCAGGTCGACGGTGACCATGACGGCGCGCAGGCAGCGGCGGGCGGCCTCGCTGCCGAGCAGCAGGTCGCGCAGGACGCGCTCGGAGCGGGGGCGGTCGCGGTCGACGTAGAGCTGGAAAAAGGCGGTGGGGGCGGGGGCATCCGAGTCTGGCGGGGCCGGCGCCGCGTCGGCCAGCGCCTGCACAATCTCGGCGTAGGGGTAGGAGGCGACGGTGGAGATGCCCTGGGCGATGCCGGCGGCGGCGGCGCCGCGGGCCAGGGCCAGCTCGCCGTCGGGCCCGCCGGTGCGCGAGGCGCCGGTCGGGGCGACCAGGACGGGCATGCGCAGGCGGCAGGCAAAGGCGGAGCCGCGGAAGAGCGTGGTGCGGGTGTCGGCGCCGGCGGAGACGTCGCGCAGCACGGCGGGCCGCAGCCAGACGCGGCGCAGCAGCCCGGCGTTGCGGTCGCGCGTCAGGTTGTCGTTGGCGCCCGTGGACACGTAGGCCCAGGCCTGCGGCGGCAGCGCCGCCTCGGCGGCGGCCTCGAGGTCGTGCAGGCTAATGATCTCGGCCAGCGGCGGCCGCGCCGCCTCGTTGCCGTTGAGCCCTGTGGCCTCGGCGTCCACCGACACGGCCGCCGACAGCCACTGCGGCGTCACCGTCGCCTCGTCCACCACGCCCTTGTGCCGCTCCGCCTCCAGCTGTGCCCCGATCAGCGTCGGCCCGTGCACCGCGCTGTACGGCCGCGTCGCGTCCCGGCCCGCGTGCCGGTGCAGAATCTCCGCCCCGCCCGGGTGCCGCGGCGCGAACTCTGTCATGTCGTACACCTTGCCGTCCACCACGATCCAGAGGTCGTCCGGCCGGTTGTGTGCCGCGATCTCCACCACCGAAATCTTGCGCGGCTCCATCTTGCGCGGTTGAAGCTGGCGGAAACGCGTCGAAGAGTGTTGGTGTAAATACAGAGTAAAGGGATTCATCGCACCCTCCGACGATAAGACCGAAAGCATCGCCCCTGTCGGGACACGCTAGCGCTAGCGCTGCCGCTATTTCTCCTCGTCGCTGTCGCCATCTCCGCCGTCGTCGGCGTCATCGGAGTCGGACCACACCAGCCGGCGCTGCCTGCAGGCCAAGCGCAGGCGTTGCGCCGGCTGCGCGTTCTCGTCCTCGGCGTCTTCGCCGTCTTCGCCGTCCTCTTCCGCGTCGTCCTCTTCCGCGTCGTCCTCTTCCGCGTCGTCCTCTTCCGCGTCGTCCTCTTCCGCGTCTTCGCCCTCGTCCACTCTCGGACGCCAAGCGCGTCTTCTCGGGGGGCTCGTGTCGCCAGACTCGTCGTCCGAGTCCGACACGATGCGCCGCTTGGCCCGCCGCCCTGCGCCCGGCTCCGGCTGCAGAGGGCTGACGGGCAAGGGCGTGCCGGCGTCGTTGTCGTCGTCCTCGTCGTCGTCCTCGTCGTCGTCCTCGTCCTCGTCGACGTCACCCCCCCCCTCCCCGTTGTCGTCGTTGTCGTCGTCCTCGTCATCCCCCCCCTCCCCGTCGTCGTCCTCATCATCAACGTCATTACCCTCCCCGTCGTCGATGAAACTGCCCTCGTACGACTCCTCGTCAAAACTTTCGCCCGACGAGTCAGAGTCCGACACAGGCCTGCCGTCCTCGCCGCTGGGCCACTGGCCGTCCTTGCAGAACATCTTGAGCCTCTCATAGGCCCACGCGCCCTGCTCGCCCTCGAACAGGAGCATGCGGTAGAAGCGCACGCCCCGGTCCCGCAGCTCCTGGCCGTACACGACGACCGCCTCCTCTTCGTCGGAGCCGTCGTCGTTGCGGCGGCGGCGGCAGCGGCGGTCTTCCGGGTCCTCGGTTCCTCCGTCTGCGGCGGCCGGCCCGCCGTGGCGTGCCGGCGCCTGCCAGCAGTAGCGATAGCGCGGCAGGGCCAGCGGATGGCCATGGGCGCCCGGCGCATACTCCTCGTGGCGCTCGTCGCCGACCCAGCGGTTCCGCCGGCTAAAGGACCCGCGCTCGACCACGTACACGGCGCGCAGGCCCGGCATGGCCGCGGCCAGCAGCTGCATCGGCCGCGGCGTGCGCAGCGCCGAGTCGTCGACGGCCACGTTGCGCACGTGCGCGTAGCGGCCGCCGCCGCCGCCGCCGTCGGCTGCCAGCGCCTCGGCCGCCTCCGCGGTCACGGCGTGGTGGAAGAGGTGGACAATGTCCGTCTGCGCATTGAAGCGCAGCACCGCCGGCGCGCTGGCGCCGCCCGACACCGCCAGCGTGTCCGGCACCGCCCGCAGCGCCAGCGCCCGGCTCTCGCGGTGCACCGCCAGCATGCGCCGCAGCCGCCGCGTCATCCGCCCCTGGTCGCCGTCCGGCAGCAGCCGCCGCCCCAGCACCGCCGCCATCGGCCACACCCGCACCGCCGCCGCCACGTCCGGGCAGAACAGCTCCCACACGCGCATGCGCACCTCCAGCGGCAGCCGCAGAAACGGCTCAAAGCTCCGCCGCTGCCCGTGCTTCGTCGCCTCGCCCGCCTCGTCGCCCGACGTGAAGCTTTCGTCGTTGCTCGCATAATCGGGAAAGCCGTCGTATGGAAAGTCGTCCTCCTCGTCCTCGTCCTCGTCGTCCTCGTCCGCGTCCCCGTCCTCGTCCTCGTTCTCGTCCTCGTCGTAGCCGCCACCGCCGTCCGACTCGACCGCCGATACGTCCACATAGCGTCCAATGTCGGTGGACATCTCCGAGCCGCTGGGTTCTGACTCTTCGGATTCGCTGTAGTCGTCCATGGCGATGAAAGAGAAGGTTACTGTATACGGAAGGCGCGTACGAGCGCGTTCGGCATTAGCATCAGAGTGTGTGTACTGTGTATGCACTGTATGTTGCCTAGGCACGTGATTCTTGAGAGAATCTACTTCATGTCAGTATTCATTGTCGTTGGTGGTGGTGAGTTGATATGGGAGGTGGTTATGGCGCAGGATCAGATCCGTGTAAATAGTAACTTTCAAATACAACCTCTCCAATTTCTGCAGCTTAAACTACCGCAGCCTGAGTTTTATTGTACAAATTCGTCAACCAGAAACAATGTCAAAAGATAACCAAAACAATCATCACATAATCAAGCTCGTGAGTCTTCCGCTAACCCATGGACGGCATCCGGGGCATGGTCATGTTGGACGGGATGTTGGCTCTGGCCATGCCCGAGGGCTGGTAGGAGTCCACCTGCGCAGGCCGTCGGTCCTGGCGATAAGTCGGCCTTCCAGACGCCAAGGGGGACCGAACGAGCATGAATGTCGAGGGCCCCCTTTTCGGGGGTGGCTGGGTCTGGCTTGCGGATGGGGTGCCGCTCCCGGCCCGGCCTCCGCTCTCGGGTCTGCTGCCGTCCGGGCCGGGCAGCAGCTTGCGCTGGACCTCGTCGAGGCAGAAGCGGGCGGAGCGGCGGTTCTGCGGGTCCAGCTGGACCATGGAGCGGGCGAGCAGGATCTTGAGCAGGCTGGGCCGGGCGTCGAGGTCGGCGGCCAGCTTGTCGCGGACGGCGCGGCACCAGGGCACGCCGAGCAGATAGTCGGAGGCGGCGGCGCTGGCGCCGGGCGAGCTGCTGCGGGGCAGCCCGTAGGCCAGCTCGAGGACGACGACGCCGAGCGACCAGACATCCACGGCGGGGGTGTAGCGGAGCGGCGCCGGGGTGCCGGCGGCGTGCTGGAAGAGCTCGGGCGCCAGATAGGACGGGGTCCCGCAGCAGGTGGTCAGGTAGGAGGCCTCGCGGGCCAGGCCAAAGTCGCCGAGCTTGACGTGGATGCCGCCGGCGTCGCGGCGCTGCACCAGAATGTTGTCCGGCTTGACGTCGCGGTGCGAGATGGGCGGCCGGCGCTCGTGCAGGTAGGCCAGCGCCGACAGACACTGCGCCATGACGGCCACACACTCGGACGGCGCCAGGCTGCCGTGGCGCCGCAGCGAGCCGCCGGGCACGTACTCGAGGAGCAGCCGCGGCCACGGCTCGCTCTCGACGGCGAAGATGCGGCAAATGTGTTCCTGCGGGTCTTAGCGGCTGAGGGCAGTAAACGGCAGAGTAGGGGGGGCAGGAGTAAACGGCAGAGTAGGGGGCTCGCACATGGGACAGCTTCTTCATAATCTCGCCCTCTCGCATCCAGGACGCCGTCTCGTGCTGGTTCTTGGCCAGGGCCTCGCGCGTCGGCTCTTTCAGCGCCATATGGCGCCCAGAGCCGGCGTCCCACACGTGCGAGACCGTGCCGAAGCCGCCGCGGCCGAGCTCCCGGAACCGCACGTACACGGGGCGGCTGCCGGGCCCCGGCGGCGGCCCGCTGGTGGCGGCCGGCCGCGTGCGCGGGCGCGTCGTGGCCGGGGCCGAGAGCGCGGCCTGGAGGAACCGCCGGACCAGGCCGTCGCAGTCCGGGCTCGCAAACACCTGGTGGGAGACGACGACGGCAAAGCGGAGGTGCGGCGTGATCTCGACAAGGATCTGGTCAAACTGAGGCATGCCTCGGCCGCCCAGAATCCAGCGGAACTGGCGCCGGTGGCTGCCATTGTCATCGCCGCCGCCGCCGCCGCCGCCATAGTAGCTCACGCGCGTGCCGTAGGCCGAGCCCAGGTCCCGGAGCACCAAGTAGAAGCTCTGGCTGTCGCCGGCGGCCTCAAAAGTCAGGGCACAGTGGTGGTCCTCGACGCCGGGCATGGCGGGGAGGCGGACGTCACACTGGGGGCTCGTGCCAAAGACAAAGCCCTGCCGGCAGAGGGGGATCTGGTTGAAGCGCAAGGCAAGATAGGGCAGGTAGTCCAGGCCCTCTCCGCCGTCGTCCGGCTCTGCGGCCGGGTCGAGAGCTTGTGCGTCGAGGTCTGTGATGGACGGCAGGGCCCGCACCGGCCTGCAGTGGAAGCGGTGTGCCTCGATTGCGCTCCGGGCGCAGTCGTACCCCGACACAAACCCGTGAGGGTAGATGCGTGCAAACACGTCTCTGTCGGCCATTGTCAAAGGTGCAGCACCAAGACGGGCCACTTTCCTGCACCTTGTCGCGCCCATCCCCATCTTATGTGTTTTTGACTGATGGGAATCAGCCTCGCCAGAGGCACTGCCATCTTTCTCCGGCACCGTGCAAGGGGGTTCCCTCTCACGACTCGCCGCCGTAACCGCCACGCTGAAACGCGGCTCGCAGACGTAAGAGGTTAAAGTGGGGCCGGTCGTCGGCCCACTAAGCCCGGGCGCTAGTGTGGGGCCGCTCTCATAGGCTGCTTTTGGCTGCGCTGCCTCCTCAGGCGCGACGACTCTGACGCGCTGCATCGACCACACAGCCCCCAACGCCGCCGCCGCCGCCGCCCAACCACCAACCATGGCTCCTCCTGCAGGCCGGCTTGCGGCCGCCGCGGCCAAGCGCAAAGCCGACGGCCGCGGCGCCTCCATCTCGCCGCCGCCGCTGCGGCGCAAAGTTCAGAGCTCCGTATCCAGTGAGTGGTCGAGTCCGTCTCTGCTCGTCAGCCAGCCCATTGTGCGGCTCGCTGGCGCTCTGGCGCTCTGGCGCTGGCGGCTAACTCTCACACGCTGCCAGAAAGCGCCGTTGCCAGCTTCTTCACGCCGGCATCCCAGAAACCCAAGGACCACGACGCCGCCGCCCGGCTGTGGACTGAACGCGCGCCCGCCCCCGACACCCCTCCCACGCTCCTCGTCACCAGCTACGCGCCGCCGCCGGCCCGAGACGGCAGCGGGACGCCCAAGCCGGCGGCTACAGAGGGGCCGCTCAAAGTCGCCGCGTTTGACCTTGTACGCTCCTCGACCCTCCCTGATTTCTCTCCTCGACCCTCCCTGATTTCTCTCCGATGCCCTCCCTGATTTCTCCCAACCTGACCGCCTCCCCCAGGACTCGACCCTGATCACGACCGCATCGGGCAAGAAACACGCCGAGAGCGAAGGCGACTGGAAATGGTGGGACGCCTCGGTCCCGGGGCGGCTGCGCGAGCTGCACGAACAGGGGTGAGCCCTGCCCTCTACGTTTTTCTCTTCTCCCGGTCTTTGCCCCCGCTGACCGGCAGCTACCGCATCGCCATCTTCTCCAACCAGGGCGGCCTGGCGCTGCACCCCGACAGCAGCGGCAGCGGCAGCGGCAGCAGCAAGGCCAAGGCCAAGGCAGCAGCGCCGGCGCCCGACCGCGTCGCCATGTTCAAGCGCAAGTGCCGCGCCGTCCTCGAGCAGCTGGGCCTGCCGGCCGTGCTGTACGCGGCCACGGGCAAGGACCTGTTCCGCAAGCCGCGCCGCGGCATGTGGGACGAGATGCGCCGGGACATGGGCCGTGCCGCCGCCGCCGACATCGACACCACCCGCAGCTTCTTTGTCGGCGACGCCGCCGGCCGCCCGGCCACGCTGCGGCCCAACGGCAAGACGGCCACCCCCCGGGACTTTAGCTGCAGCGACCGCAACTTTGCCCACAACATTGGCATCCTCTTCCACACCCCCGACGAGTTCTTTGCCGCCGCCCCCCCCCAGCCCTTTGAGCGCGCCTTTGACCTGGCCGCCCACCCGTGGATCGACGATGCCGCCGCTGCCGACGCCGCCGCCGCATCACCACCACCCCTGCCGCCACCACCCCCCGGACGCCCCGACGTCGTCCTCTTCTGCGGGCCGCCCGCTGCCGGCAAGAGCTCCTACTTCCGCCGCCACCTCCAGCCCCTGGGCTACCACCGCGTCAACCAGGACACCCTCAAGACGTAGCCCCCCCCCCCCTGCCGAACCGTGCTTTTGCGCCTCTTCCGGCGTCCGGCTGACCCGCTCCGGCAGAAAGGAAAAATGCCTCCGGGCCGCCAAGACGCACCTCGACGAGGGCCACTCTGTCGTCATAGGTATCTTGTCCCTGTCATCTCCCCCCTCTCTCATCGTCCCTGTCAGCTCCCCCCTCCCCCCCTCTCCCAGCTCACACATAGACAACACCAACCCCGACCCGGCCACGCGCTCCGCCTGGGTGCAGCTGGCCAAGACGCACGGCGCCGCCATCCGCTGTGTCTGGTTCCAGACGCCGCCCGCCATCTGCGAACACAACGACGCCGTGCGCGCCCTGAACAGCGAGGTAGGCCCCCCCTCCACGCCACAGCAGACCCGGCGCTGACCGCTGGCGGCCCAGATGAACCCCGACCGCCGCGATCCGCTCCCGCGCATCGCCTTCAACGGCTTCACCTCGCGCTTCAGAGAGCCCAAGACCGCCGAGGGCTTCGCCGAGATCATCCCGGTCCCCTTTCGCTTCCGGGGCACCAAGGAGGAATACGCCATCTGGGGCCAGTATTGGCTATGAGGGCAGTCAGGAGCTGGCAGTATTGACTTGAAAGCGCAGTAATGCATTCAAGGCTGGCAGTATTGGCTTCAAAAGCTGGCAGTAATGTGTCACTAAAGCCTTATCCTCTACCCAGTCTATCTAGCATCGTAAGATACATTGGCAATGCCAAGCGCCTTTCCCCAAGCTCCAAAGTTCCCGGCTGCAGTGCGCCGTATCAATATCCCTTCTTCCTTTGCCGTGAGGCCTCCTGGTGATACAATTGCAGGGGAAATCCCAAAAAATATGATCGCAAGTCTTAGCTGAGGGGTATCATCTAACAAGAGTTGCGGCTCCAAAAAAAAACATCAAGAACATCAAGCTCAAGCAAGATTAGCAATACAAAAAAGCGCTTTCAAATGAGTGTGGTCATGTCGACGTCAAAAAAATGCAAGGCCGCTTCGGTCCCCTTTCGTTTGTCGTCGTGTTCATGCTCTTTGCGCTTTTCGTGGCCGATTAATATTAAAAGTTTTGTGGTTTTTTCGTCCTTCTTCTTTCTTTTATTTCTTTCTTCTTTTTTCTTTCTTCTTTCTCTTTTCTTTCAGGGGATCTGCAACCCTATGCAGCCGTATGTCTTCGCAATCCCACACGGCCGGCCAAGCTCTTCCAGAACTTGGACTTGCCGGATCGCTCGTCGCCAGAGGTGTCTCGCACCATGGAAGCTGCGCGCTCCATCGGGCCCACAATGTCTTCGTCGCCCAGATCCGGGAACTTGCCCTCCGCATCTTGGATCCGCGGGACCATGGCTGATATGGCGTCGTGCACCTGGAGCACGCTCAGCAGCGGCGAGTCCTTGGCGTCCAGGGCAGCAGCAGCACTGATCTGCGTCAGCACCGCGTCGTGCATCGCCCTCCACTTCTGCTCGGTGTCGGCCCACTTGGCCTTGGTGAGCAGGTACGTCCTGGACGTTGTCCCGTAGTGCTCCCCCGTGCGCACCAGGTGTTTGGTGTAGTTGATGCGTGCCTGGTTCCAGTCTGCGCGGAGGAGGTAGAGCGAGTCGATGTCTGCGACTTCGGGCTGGTAGGGCTTGGGTATGATGGTGTAGTTTGCATGGCCCAGCTGGTCAGACCACTCGTCGTAAAAGTCGAGATCCGAGCTGGTCGTGAAGACGGGGCTCGTCGCTTGCGAGAATGACGACATGGACTTTTTCGTGTTGAGCGGCGGAGAGGGCAGCACGGTGGCTGGCGGAGGGCTGGCGGGAAAATACGACGAGTTCGCCGCTGCAAAGTTGGCGCTCTCTGGCGAGGCAAACATGGTGGTGCCAGCAATCAGGCCGGTGTCCTCGTCGTTGAGCGTGGGAAACGAGGCCACAGGAGGTGACTGCAGAGAGGGGGACTGCATCGAAAGCGTCATTGGCGAGGCGGCCGAGACAGCCGAGGCGGCCGACGTTTGCGGGATGCTGATAAAGAGGGGTGGCAACAGGGGGGTGGTCGCCATGGCGCGGTCCTGTTCGATGCTGCGGCGCAGCTCTTCCTGTTGGGCCTCCAGGGCGGAGGCGCCGGAGGCGCCACAGATGCTGTCGGTGCTGCCATAGTAGGATGCATCGGACGCCATGGACAGGTTCAGCGGCTCGGGCACGTGCCTCGCCGGCGCGGACACAGACGAAGACCGGCTCGACGGAGCATGAGAAAGCGATGTTTCCGACGTGGGGGCGCCGGTCAGATTCACAAACTGGCGCCTGGCGCTGTTTGCCCGTTTCCGAGAAAAGGACTGGATGCGAGATCCAAAGCGCATCGTGAGCGAGGACAGGGATGTGTCTTGCAGGGCCTCGGTCATGCTGCTGACGCTTCCGCCATCGTTCCGCCTTCTGGAGCTTCTGGAGAAGCGCGAATGGCGGCGCTGGTCGGGGTCGCCGACCACCGAGTCCCGCTCGTACTCGATGCTGCGCGACCCAGTGCTCCGCGCCAGCTCGGACTCTCCGCCGTGAGTACAAGGTTCGTCGCCTAAAGAGTAGAGCGTTAGTGCTTGCTGCTGCTTCCGACCAACGGCTCAGGGACAAGCTTACACAAACAGCCGTAGAGATCGCTTTGGTCCAGCGATTCGTAAGACTCGACAAAGAAATGGTCTTCGTCATGCTGACAGAATTCGTGGTCCAGCTCTCTCTCTAGCGGGTCTTCTTCTTGCACGTCTGGAAGTGCTCGTTTTGGTGCAGCCAGGAGGGTTGGGGGGGCTACGGGCATCACCACAGAAGAGCCTTTGCCTTGGGCGGACTGCGAAATGGCGGTGCAGTCGGGCGACGCCAGGGCCAGATCAGCAAGCTCCAAGGAAGACGAGCTGGAGTAGCGGAAGTGGCCGGGGTGCGGAAAGGTCGGCGTAGAAGGTGAGGTGACATCGGAGGAGGACGTGTTGTCGACCATGAAGACAAAGGTAGAGTCGGCACCCTCATGTGCGCTTTGCGTCTCTTCGTGTCTCTGTCGCTCTTTGACTAGCTGCGGCAGCACGAGCGGCTTGAGTTTCAGCGCCATGACAAAGACTTGTAGCTGTTCAGCCGACAGCCACCACCACCGTCAGTCGAAGCTTCTTGTCGTGAACTCCCCCAGGCGAAGAAATGTTATTTTCGTCTTGTTGTGGGCGGTGACAGGCAGCAGTGATGTAGAGAGAGTCGCCTCGTTTTCTTTTTTGGCGTATCTTTGTTTTTGGCGTATCTTTGGATGCCTAAACGACTAGATCGGTGTAGGAAAAATTATTGTTGCAGGGCATGAAGAAGGGCGGATCTCAACAGGATAAGCCGTTTTTTGCGCAGATGTAGATGCCGTGGTGCCTGGCAATGAAGCGGGGGAGGGAAGTCGGTTGTTTGCTGCGGCGCGGTGTAAAGCGAGTTGTCAAAGGTCTGTGGTCCAAAGTGCCTCGAAGTCACTCTCTTGGTCACGCAAGGCCGTTGAGATGTTGCCAATTGGCCGTTGCACGCGTTCAAAGCAGTGCTGGTGCTGCTGAGAAGTCACCACACCCACGTATATAATATAGACACAAAATGCGGGTCAAAGGTTGTGTTGAACCACACCGATGGCGAGAAGTTGCGGGCAATGACACGATTGGCGCTCGTCGACAAGAAGGGACCGGGGAAGAAGAAAAATAGGGACGTCTTGAACCTTTGCTCAAAGGGCGGCGGCGATGCTTTTTGTCTGCAGAACTGGAGCCCAAAGCGTTTGGTAGCGGCCCGGGGGTCAAGGCGCCAGCAAACGACGTGTCTATATAAGTCGGGTTGAAGATGGGTGTGCCGTGTCCCAGTCCTTGGATGTGGGTGTCCCTAATTCCCGCCCCCAATGGCCGGGTCTGCGGGCCTGGTCGCCCCGTTGTATTTGCTGAGGCCCCCTTATTGGAGTCGGCCTCGGAAGCACGGATCACTGCTCTCCTCGTCTCTAGCTCGCCGTCGTTTGGGGGGGGGGGTGGAAGCGGTGTCGTCCCCCCGGGGGGCGCGTGATCGGAGGAAGGAAGCTGTCGTATGGCCTGCTGGCGGCTGCTGCGCTGTCCAAAAAGTTCTCCTTCTCTCCCCCCCCCTACCGGAAAAGCAGCAGCGGGGCAAGATCTGATTGGCTGCCGAGGCAAGACGAGACTTGGGAAACGGAAGAGGCAGAGAGAGACAGTACGGGGGGGAAACAGGGCCGGCTTCGAGAGACGAACAGCTCACGGCTGGGCTGCAGCTCCAGCAAACGGCGGCGTTAATCTAATGTATGGGAGCCGAGAGAGTCGTGGCGGTGACTGGGCGCTCGAACGCAGTGTGGAAAAAAAAAAGAGGGTCTGCAGCGCCAGCCACGTGAAGGGTATATGGAAAACCTGCGGGGGGGCCAAAGGGCAAAAAGAAGGTTGGGCTCGGGCAGACAAAGTGGACACGGCACGCCTTTCCACGGGCAAAAAGAGAGGCAGGAAATTGAAATTGAAGGAGATGAAGACAATGCGGCGAGAATGAGCGAGAGGGGGGGTGAGAGAGAGGGAAAGAAGAAAAAAAAAACAGAAAACGGAAAACGGAAAACAGACGGGCCAGAACCCCAGAGAACGGGACTGGATTTAGAGGGGAAGGTGCGGAGGACGAGAGAGGTCGGAGGAAGGAGCGACGGGATGAGCTTCCGCATGCGAGCAAGAACGCGCTACGAGTGCTAGGGCGGCGAGTTGGCGATAACGGGCACTAGCAGCGAGCGCAGTGCTTTTAGCGCCCATGGCAAGAAAAAATTTGCTCATTCTCTTTTTGTTTTTGGCTTTTTTAGCTCTTTTGGCTTTCCGCCTCTGGTTTGTAAATTTGCCCTCTTTCTGCCGCGCTAGGATAGGAGACTTTTGGAAGCATCCACCAAGGGTCTTTTGGGAGGCATCCACCAAGTCGAGTCAGCAAGCGAGAGGAGGCCCACGACCGTGCAAGTTGCGGTGTGCCCGGGCGGATTGGCCGTTGGCGGTTCCGCGGTCAGCTCCCCGGTCGGCCCAGACGAGGCCAGGACTGGGCTGCATGTCACAAACGCGGTTAGGATCGACTGCATACAAACGGGCGGTAAGATTCCTGCATAAAACGGGCGGTAAGGACTGGACTGCCTTACAACGGGCGGTAAGAATTGGACTGCATTCAAACGGGCGGTAAGTTTTTACTGCATACAAGGGCGGTAAGTTTTTACTGCATACAAACGGGCGGTAAGTTTTACTGCATACAAACGGGCGGTAAACGGGCAGACAGCGGCCCGTGGTACTGCTCAGGCGTGACGCGCACCTGCCTTGTTGGGACGCCGACTTACAATCGATTATCAAAGAGAAAAGGCGCCGATATGATCGGACCTTGCTGATCATGTTCTTTCGGGCACTTTTTCCCGCACGAGGACAAGTTGGACTACCCTCACGAGGACAAGTCCCTCACGAGGACAATTCAGGACACTACGGACAAAGCAATAACGCCGACCAAAGCAGCGGTTCCAGAAGCGCCGACCCAACACAATGGCTCGCGGCGTCGCTAGGACGGACGCGGCGGCGGTTTAGTTCTCCCAAAGGCCGATGCGCCGTTGCGAAGAGCGCGCTTGCCCGCGCACTAGTACGGCTTACATAACGCGCCAGCGCACCGCGGAGTTTCTTCCATGTCCCACTGCCGGGCCTCTGCCCGCTACACAGCCTCTGCACGAGATACGATACACAGCCTCTTCCGTGACGCTGTGCCGCTGCCGTATCGCACACCCGCACCATCGCACCGCACGAGACATGACGCTGTCGAACTTTTTTGTGGAGAGAGCAGCGGGTGTTGTATGTGCTCGTACAGAGGACGGAGCGATGTGCGGTGGATCTCGTCTTTCTCGGCCGCAAGCCATATCGCCAATCCCTATTCCCATCCACCAAGCCAAGTGGGCTGCGGCTGCATCGGCTTTTGCCCCCGAGCTATGGAGCAGATGCACGTGCATATAGCTCCGGCATGGCGCCAACGTTGACAGGACGAGCGCCGAAACGGCCAAGAACGCCGCCAGATGCAGTGCGGCTGCCCTGCGTCCTGCCGTGCAGACGCCCAAACAGGAAGAAGGAATATGGGAGGCCGCGTCGAGGCTGTCCCACGCTGGGGCCTTTTTTCCCATCATTTCGCAAAGGTGCGTCTTCGTACCTGGGGAGCGTCTCGAAGATGCTGCCGCGACAGCCAACAAGTACGAGACTGTGTTGGAGACTCTTGACGTCAGTCGGTCGCCTTCCTCTGCCAATCACGCCACGCCAGGTTGCGTCGTCTGGCTTTGTATACGACTCTCCAGTGCATATGATTGTCCCCTACATATTGTATAGACTATCCAGTGCATAAGAGTATCCCCTACATATTGTATACGACTATCCAGTGCATATGATTATCCCTACATAAGTCGTACTTATGTGCAGAGTCGCATCGGCCACCTGGCCCGGAACAGCGCACCCTTTGCCGAAGGAGGGGGCGGAAGAGCGGAAAACGCAGTGCCGAATGTGACAGAAGCACTACAGAGTACACATAAATACGAAGACAGACGCACAAAAGGCCCGGCTGTCAGCTGCCTGCCAGCCACGTTTCCGCCAAATGCGTAACATGCAACGAATGGAGACAATAGCAGGACATTGGGTTGCGATCAACGAGTTTGCATGTCATTCGTATGATTCGAGTCTTTTTTTCTGCGATCAACGAGTTCGTATATATTCGTATGAATTCGAGTCTTTATTTCTCTTCTTTCTCTGAACCCGGCAGACTCTGCAATACGAGCGGCAGCGAGGCTGAACGCGCCCCTGAACGCTCCCTCGCAGTTCGCATCGTCGTATCCAGCTACGGATCAGTCGGCAGCTCAGGCCCATCGGGGGGGGGGGGGCGGCCAGGGCTCCCGACTCCATCCTGGCCGGGGGGGCGGCGGAGCTAGAAGCCTGCTAAAAATTGCGAGAATGGTCATTTCTTACAGCGCCAGCGGCCCCCTGTAAAAAACAGCTAGGGATCGGCATGCAAGGGGGGCCCACCGGACAGGGCCGCAGGCGCTGTGGTTGGCTGGGCCGCGGACTGTCCGCACTAGCTGGCTTTCGGGCTGTTTCAAGCTCCAGCCAAAAAAAGGACAACAAGTTGGACGGAGTACTCCGTATACGCGAGCTACGGAGTACTTGTTATGCGTTTACCCTGCCATACTCGTACATAAGAATCCTGACCCCCTATAATGGAGCCCTCATTAAATGGCCTGCGAGTCAGTACGAGTACGTATTTGTAGTACGTTGTAGCGAGCCTGGTGCAAGGCCAAGAGAATTAGATCGCCCGGAATCCAGAGGATGCGAGCAGCAGCAAAAAGGGTCCGCGGCCCCATATGTGTGTTACGTACATGGCTGTTGCGTGTTTTTATGTTTTTTTTTTTTTTTTTTCATTCTTTCCCCCTTGTCGATAATTCCCCGGCGCACAGTTGGTTCGTTCCGCGCGCGCGCGAAGAGATGGTGACGGCGGTGCATCTTGCAGCCAGCCTTTCCCGCGCATCACCAACTCGAGAGCCATGAGGGGGTGGCACACGTGCCTGCTGGCCCTGGCCGCGGGCTATGCGGCGGCGGCGGCGGCCGACGGGGGCGCCGCTGCCGCCGGGGACGTGGCGGAGCCAGCACCGTTGCGAGTATGTTTGACGGCGAGGCGAGGGGCGAGCAGACGGGGGCTATGTAGTGGAGAGCTAACGCCCCGGCAGCCCACGGCAGTATGGACCGCGGCTGCGACCGCGGCGGAGATTGCGACGACGGCGACGCCGGCGCCGGGACTCGAGCGGCGTGCCGACAAGGACGACGACAACGACGAGACGAGCTCGAGCGAGAAGAAGACGACCAGCAAGAAGACCACGACGACCAAGGAAGAAGCCAAGAAGACGACGACGTCGACGACGTCGCACGAGACGTCTTCCAGCGAGAAGAAAACCTCCAAGACCACCACAAGCAAGACCAAGGCCTCGACGACGTCGACGACGACGTCGGCGACCAAGACCACGAGCTCCAAGAAAACCACCAAGACGTCTGCGGCCAAGACGTCTGCGGCCGAGTCCTCGGCGGCGGCCACGCCGACCTCGGCGACGACAACGACGTCGACGTCGGCGGCGGCGGCGTCGTCCCAGGCGCCGGCATCCTCTTCGGCATCCTCTTCGGCGGCCACCAACAGCGCCTCGTCGGGTTCCGGAGCGGCCTCGCCGACGACCTCGGGCGCGTCCGCGTCGGCCACGACGGCCACGGACACGCCGTCGCCGACGTCTACGGGCGACGGCGGCGGCGGCAGCAAGAGCAAGGGCGGCCTGGGCACGGGGGCCAAGGCCGGCATTGGTGTGGGCGTCGTGGCCGCCGTGGGCGTCGTGGTCGGCGCGGCCGCCTATGTGACGCTGCACGCGCGCCGGTCGCGGCAGGAGCGCGTGGGCGCGCTCTTTGGCGACGAAGACGACGGCGACGCCTACCGCACCGGTGCCAGCCCCGGTCCCGGCCCCGGCCCCGGGCTCGGTGCCGTGCCCGGGGCCGGCGGCGGAGCCAAAGAGGGCGGTACCGGCGGCGGTGGCGGCGGTGGCGGTAACAGCACCGGCACCGGCGCCGAGCCGACCTACTCGGCCTACCGCGCGTCGACCCTGGGCGCGGCGCCGGCCGGGACAGCCGGGCGCAACGGGCCCGGGCCCGGCTGGGACACCGGAGCCGCCGCCGCCGCCGACGCGGGTGCGGGCGCCACCGTGATCCCCATCCGGGGGGGACCCGGCTCGCCCACCACCACCGGCCCCGGCATGGGCTTCGCCGGAGGCCCGCCGCCGGCCCCGCGCTCCGTGCAGGCGCTGCGCGCGTCTGCCGTGCGGACGCAGCCGCGGCCGCTGCACCAGTACCAGCAGCAGCAGCAGCAGCAGCAGCAGCAGCAGCAACAGCAGCATCCGCAGCAGTATCCGCAGCAGTATCCGCAACAGCATCCGCAGCAGTATCCGCAGCAGCATCCGCAGCAGTATCCGCAACAGCAATATCCGCAACAGCAGCAGCAGCAGCAGCAGCAGCAGCAGCAGCAGCAGCAGTATCCGCAACAGCCACAAGGGTATGCCGGACCCGGCGGCAGCCACGTGTCCCGCGCGTCGTTTGGGTCGCAGGTGTCGCTGGCGTCGACGGCCTCGGCGCAGGCGTTGGCGTCCACCGGCTCGGCCCAGGCGCTGGCCGTGACCTACCGGCGCGCATCGGCGACGATAATCGGCGGCCGAGGCGGAGCCGGCGGCGGCGGCGGCGGCGGCAACAACAACATCAACAACAACAACAGCAATGGCTACACGATGCTGCCCGAAAACATGCACGAGATCGGGGCCGCCAACCACGTGGAGAGCGACGGCTCGATCCGGCTGTCGGCGCAGGCGAACCCGGCGCTGGTGGCGCGGCGGTCCCAGGGCGGCGGCGCGGGCCCGGCGGACATGCCGGAGAGCGGCCCGCGACCGGCGGCGATGGCGACGGTGGCGGCGGCGTATGTGCTGCCGCGGCAGCCGTCGGCCTCGCTGTCGCGGAAGCCGGTGCCGGCGGCGGCGCCGGTGCACGGCATGGCGGAGCTGCCGGGATCGGACGTGAGCGAGCTGCCGGCGTGATGGGCCGACAGCGCTTTAATTTTCGTTTTCTTGTTTTGCTTGCAATACAATGCCGTCATGATGCTTTCCGTGATGCCCAACCCGGGCATGGGCCCAATCATACGATCATCCGTAGCTGTGCTCGATCCGGACCAGGCAGAAGCAAGTATCAACGCAGATATTACAGATATCACAGTTATCTACAGATATCTACATGTCCAGAACATGTGAAAAACGCATGTGATAAAACGTGCAGTTTCCGAGCAACGCCGAGCCCTCGCGTCTAGCCTAATTGGCCGCAAGAGGCAGTTTTTGCCAGAGCGATCATCGGCGGCGGGCGGAAAACCACGCCATGGCGGCCGCCGAAATCGCGGGCTGGCGCTGTAAACTGCCTAAAATGCCGCCCCCGAGGCGCCGTGGTGCTAACGCGGGGGATGGGGCAGGGCCTGATAGGCGGGCGTCTTGGCACAAAATGGCGTGTTGTCTGGGCCACCTTTGGGCACTAACACCGACAGCCTACGGCGGCCGGAGCGCCAGAGATACGCCCCTCGTCCGCCGGCTCCACCCAACGCGGCAAAGCTGCAGAAAAGCCGTCTGTATCTGTGAATGTTCGTCCTCCCCGACGTCTACTTTCAGCCGGATCGTCTACTCTTGAACTGTCTACTCTTTAACTCTTTTACCGTCACTCTAACCGTCACTCAACCCTCAAACCGTCACTCTAATCATCTATAACCGTCTACTCCCAGCCTTAGTCATCCAACCGCTGCTTCCGCAGTTTACCCACTCCGGCTTTTCGTCTCCGCGCCTTTCTAAGCTTCTCGCCGTCTCGCTCTCGACCGCACGCCTCCGTCCTTTTCACACCCCCAGAGCCAGTCGCCTCGCCGCTGCCACTGCCACTGCCACTGCCGCCGCCGCTGCCGCCGCCACCGCCGTCGCCGCCACTCCCCCGTCGCTGCTGCCGCCTGCGCCGCTGCCGACCCCGCTTGCTCGTCTTTTTTTTTTTTTTTTTTTTTTTTTTTTTCCCTGCCCAACCACCCTCCCCCCGCGTTTCCGGCCCTTTCCGGCAGCCAGCATGTTTGCAACCAGAGTCTTGCGGCAGGCCGCCGCGCACGCGCAGCGCGCTCCCATGATCAAGTTCCTGGGCCCCAGACACATTCCAGGTATGTTTGGCGTCGTGCGCCGTGTTGGGCGTTTCGCCGGCCGGCCGGCCCCGGCCGTCCTCCGGCCCCCCGCGCGCTGCCAGACTGCCCGCCCGCGTCGGACGCTGCCGCTGACCAGGGACAGCCTCTGTGGACCACGCGCGCCGGCCGCACCCGGCCAGCCCGTCGCACTCGCTGCCGGCCGACTTTGGCGACGCGTCCGCGCACGCCTCCTTCAGCTCCTACCGCGACCACGCACAGCAGTTCGGCCCCCTGCGCAAGAGCATCAAGTCGCTGGCCGAGCGCGGCGTCGGCGGCGCCAGCGGCGCCGAGCTCGGCCCCGTCGCCCCCGCGCCCGGCCAGTACTTTGACCGCAACGAGCTGCCCGCCCGCTTCCGCCGCGCGCCGCTCTCCGCCGCCGAGATCGAGGCCGTCGAGACCGGCGGCGCCACCCTGTTTGCTTGAGCCGCCGCTCGCTCGCCCACCCACCGTCTGCATGGTCCGCGCGCACTCCCCTCTCTCCGGGGCCATACGCTCTCCCGTGCCGCGGCACGTCCCGCGGCCGTTTGGCGGCCTCTGAAACAAGAAACAAAAACAAAAAGCCCGGCCCGACTCTACTGCGGGCCGCTCCATTCTGTCCTCAGCATTGCTTGCGCGTCCCGTTCCCCTCTTGCTGCCTGGCCCTTCTGGCGCGGCGCCCCTGTCTTTTTTTCTTTTCCTTGTTATCCGTCAGACCACAGCCCGGCGGCGAAAGCGACGGGCCGCACCGGCTGCACGGGCGTGCCGCGCCATGTCAAGGCTTGTATATATGTATAGTCGCAGTGAATCAAGATATCAAGATGATCGTGCCCGTGACGGATTGCCCGTCGTCTTCGTCTTCTGCCGTGCCAATGAGAGCGCTGCGTAGAATGCCGCAAAACATCCCTAGATAAAAAGCGGGGCCGTCGAGGGCCGAAAATTTGCGCCCCAATCGCTCCGACAAGCTCGATTCGCTTTGGTAGTCATCGCCGCCGCACAAGAAAGCTGTCGTCGTCGTCGTCGTTGTCGTCGTCGTTGTTGTTGTTGTCGTCGTCGTCGTTGTCGTTGTCTTCATCGTCCCCCCCCCTCCTCTTCTCCCCCCCCCCACACCTCATGTCCGGCCAACACCCGACCTCGGCCGCCGCCGCCGGCTGTCCGGTCGACCACGAGGCCCGAGAGGCGTGGCTGGCGCAGGCCCGCGCGCAGGCCGAAGCGCAGGCCCGCGCGGCCGCACCCTCGGCTGCGCCTCCGCCCGCTGCGCCCAGCAGCACCGGCACGTCCCGCGGCTGGGGCCTGCCCTTTTCCCTGTGGGCGTCCGCCGCCCCCCCTCCTCCTCCTCCTCCTCCTCCTCCGCCCGCGTCGCCGCACCCGTTCTCGCGGCATGCCGCCGCCGCCGCCGAGCCGCCGTCCTCCCGCCTCGGCACCGACCGCGTCGTCTCGTCCATCCCGCGCGCTCCGGCCGTGCCGGGCGACGGCCCCGCCGCTTCTTCCGCCGAGGCCGCGGCGGCTCCTCCGGCTCCCGCGGCCTGCCCCGCCAACCACGAGGTCGAGACCGGCGCCGACGCCGCCTCCGGCCACTGGATCTACCCGTCGGAGAAAATGTTCTTCGAGGCCATGAAGCGCAAGGGCAACGACTCCGCCCGCGCCGCCGACATGCGCGTCGTCGTGCCCATCCACAACGCCGTCAACGAGCGCGCCTGGAAGGAGATTTGCGAATGGGAGGCCCCGTACACCGGCCAGCCGGGGCAGTAAGTCCTCTCCTCCTCACTTCTTCTCTCCCTCCTCCCCCCCCTCTAACCCCCAGGTGCGGCGGCCCGCGCCTCTACTCCTTTGCCGGCCTCAGCCGGCAAATGTCGCCGCGCGCCCGCCTCAACACGCTGCTCGGCTACACCGCACCCTTTGACCGCCACGACTGGATCGTCGACCGCTGCGGCACCCGCGTCGAGTACGTCATTGACTTTTACGCCGGCCGCCCCGCCCCCGGCCCCGCCCCCGGCGCCTCCCCCGACGCCGCCACCGCCGCCGCCGCCGCCAACAAGATCAACTTTTACCTCGACGTGCGCCCCAAACTCAACTCCTGGGAGGGCGTCAAGATGCGCGCCCTGCGCGGCCTCGGGCTGGTGTGATCCCCCGTCCGATCCCCCGTCCGATCATGTCACAGCAGGGACGGGTCATGGTATAGACTTGCATGCGGGTCAGGAGGCGGCTCACGACTTGGCTAGGGAGTACGGCGTTTCTCTACTTTCAAAACGTGTGACTGTAGTGCACAAATCTCATTGTCCTTATACCCATTTCCAAACGCCATTGCCTTTTGTGTTGGCCATGGGTATCACGAGTGTTGAATCCGAATGGCTCAGCACGAGGGTATCACGACTGCTGAATCCGAATGGCGCAGCACATGGGGTCACGACTGTTGAAAGAGCCCCTCGACACTCGACTAGTCCTTCTTGGACGCCTGCCCGGCCTGGTGGAGGACGGCCATGGCCTTTTCCGACGCGGGAGCTGCAGGCACAGGTCAGCACGCGCACTTGTCATGCTCTCTCTTGTCACATGGCTAGGCCCCCGGGGGCACATTACGCTTCTTGGCTTCGGTTCCCACGCGCACGCGGATGGGGCTGTGTGTCTCCAGCTGGCCGTGGTCGACGTCCCAGCCGGCGGCGCGCAGGGCGCTCAGGACGGACGCCTTGGTCTCGCTGCTGACGTGGCCGAGCGGGTCCTCGTTCTGATAGTGACTCGAGAGCCCGTCGCGCAGGGCGGCGTCAAAGTGGTAGGCGTGGGCGACGGCGTCGAACCAGGCCAGCAGCGGGCCCGTGGCCGGGTCGGTGCCCTCCTTCATGGCGATGCGGATGTGGAACTTGGGCCCCCAGTGCCAGATGCCCATAAAGTAGCCGTCGCGCTCGACGACGTAGCGGTGGTAGCCCCACGGGCGCCACAGCACGACGTCGCCGTAGCTGCCCAGCTGGCAGACGCCGCGGTAGCTGCCGCTCTGGCTGCTCAGGCCGCCGCGGTGGCCCTGCAGGATGCCCTCGCGCGCGGCCACGTCGCCGGGCGCCAGCACCTGGCCCGTCTCGAGCCACTCGCGGAAGACGAGGGTGGCGCGCTGCCGGTTGAGCGTCAGCATCTTGACGCAGCGCACGCCGCGGTAGTTGGTGTACAGGTGCACCAGCACCAGCACGACCATGCAGTACCACACCGTCGTCTTGTCCTCGACCTGGTGCACGACGGCGGTGCCCGTGAGCATGCCCAGCAGGCTGATGACCGTCTCCTGCGAGGCCTCCTTGGCGTTGAGCTCGGCCAGGTTGCCGTTCTTGGCAAAGTGCGCCGACAGGCTGGCCTTGCTGGCGCTGGCCGCGATGCCGCACAGCGAGCGCAGGATGCTGGCCGCCACCATGACGCACAGCTTGGGGAAGAACGGCAGCACCGGCGTCAGCAGGTCCAGCAGCAGCGCGCTGTCGTTAAACAGGTCGGCCATGAACCGGTACGTCTTGCACTCGGGCTCAATCGCCTGGCCCATGCGGTGCGCAAACAGAATGGTGGCCATGCGCGAGAACGTGTCCTGGATGATCTTGAGCACCAGCGCCGCCGTCGGCGACTGCGACGCGTCGCCCACGCCGAGGCCCTCGAGCACCGCCCGGTTGGCCAGCAGCGACGCGATCGACGACGAGAAGGCCTGCAGCGAGTCAAAGGTCTGGTAGGCCAGGTAGTCGTCCGTCACGCTGTGCGGGTATCCGGCCGGCAGAAAGGCGTAGAAGATGGCCTTGCCCAGCGGCACCTTTGTCTTTTCCTAAAAGCGTTGCCCACACACACCCCCCCCCACTCCCCCGGCACCTGTCAGCCGCGCCCGCTGCATGTTGCTTGCTGCTGCTCCGGAGCGGCCACCGGAGCGGCCGCCGGAGCACCCGTCCGCGCACCTCCAAACTTACCGCCTTGGTCTCCAGCCCATCGGGTGCGCTGCTGTAGGTGCACAGCACGTTGCCGGCCTGGTCTATATCTCTGTAGGCCATGGTGTGTTTTTTTTTCAGCCGGGAGACAGCATGAGAAAGGAAAGCGGCGGCGAGAAGGAGCGGCGAAGCGGCGCGAAATGAGTGCAAAGGAAACGCCGAGATGTCAAACGTTGCAAAAGGCAAAGAGTCAGAAAAGCGCAAAAGGACACAACTTTTTGGACACTTCTTCGGCTGCCAGATGGGGAAAGAGGGCGTTGAGGGCGGTCGCGACTGCCGCCTACGCGTTGGATGCGCTAATTGGTGGCTACGTAAGAATTAGGCCTGGGGTTCGGCCGGGGAAGTGGGCCGGTACGAACAGTAAGAGCTTAACAGCAAAACGACGAAACTCGACAAGCTCGAAAACGACGAAACTCGACAAGTTCAAACACGACAAAACGACCACCTCGACACTCGACAAAACACAACCCGACAAAACACAACCCGACAATCCGCCCCTCTGCCTACCGCTTCGCCGGCTGGCCGTCGGCGCCGACGAGGTGCTCGTCCGAGCGGACCGGGCCGGCTCCGACGCCGGTCAGGATGACGCGGCTGACGCCGGCCTCGAGGGCGGTGGCGACGGCGCTGTCGAGCGGGGCGGCGGCGGCGGTGGCGGGGGCCAGGCCGTCCTTCCAGCCGTCGAGCTTGCCGAGGACGGCGGCAAAGGAGCCGAGGACGCGCGGGGCGTCCTTTTCGAGGTAGTAGACGACGGCGTTGGGGCCGGCGTCAAAGGTGTAGGCGGCGACGGTGGCGCCGGCGGCGGCGTTGATGGCCTCGACGGCGCGGATGGCGGCCTTGGACACGTCGTTCATGTAAAAGATGGGCGGGTAGGTGTCGGCGCAGCAGGCGTGGAAGGAGTTGGAGTCGCGCATGGTGACCTCGGCAAAGGCGGCAAAGTCGCGGGCGGCAATGGCGCGCTCCATGGCGGCCATGTTGGCGGGCACGACGGCGGCGACGCGCTGGCGGAAGAGGCCCGACGTGGCCACGGTCTGCTGCATGCCGGCGGTGGAGGAGACGCCCTTTTTGGCGGCGGAGACGACGAGCACGAGGGCGCGCATGTCGGGCCAGGCCTCGGCCGGCGCGACCTGCTGGGCCAGCGAGTCGCTGCCGTCGGCGGCCTCGCCGGCGCGCCAGGCCACGTAGCCGCCAAACATGCTGCGGCAGGCCGAGCCGGAGCCCTGGCGCGCAATCATGCTCAGCTGCGCCGGCGAGTCCGGCAGCTCGTACAGGTCGGCAATGGCGCGCACCAGCGCGGCAAAGCCCGCCGCCGACGAGGCCAGGCCCGCCGCCGTCGGGAAGTTGTTCTCCGTGACGATGCGCAGCGGCCACGCCGACAGCGTCGGCAGCGAGGCGTCGGCCGCCTCGAGCGCCGCCCGCCGCTCGCGCAGCGCCCGGAAGCAGGCCTGCGTGCGGGCGCTCGACACGTCCGACGGCGTGCCGTTGAGCAGCAGCGTGTCGCCGTCGGCCGCCGGGAACGCGGCCGAGGTCGAGGCCGTGGTGAGCGTCCGCAGGTCGGCCTGGTCGAGCGTGACCGACAGCGAGGGGTTCGTCGGCAGGTTCAGCTTGACGTCGCGCTTGCCCCAGTATCTGAAGCGTTAGCAGGGTTGGTCAGGGACGCAGGTATGCAGGTCAGGGACGCAGGTCAAGTCGCAGGTCAAGTCGCAGGTCAGGGATGCAGGTCAGGGATGCAGGTCAGGAAAACAGAATACGCACTTGACGACGGCAATGTTGACGGGGGCCGTGGTCGTGGCCCGGTAGACTTTGGTGTCGGCCATGGCAGATGAGCGAACGCGTTGCTGAGTCGGGGAAAAGTGTGCGTTTCTTGTGGCAAAGCGTAGTTGTAGAGCTGTGTCGGTCAGAGCTGTCAAATCTGCAGAGGACCGAAAAAAGGGCCCAAAGTGTCGAGATAGCAGTGGGGCGCCGTTGTTGGGCCAGAACGCCCCGCAGTGGGATAAGGTACAGAGTACCTGCACGACGGAGGAAGGTGTGGGAGGCGTGCCTTCTGTGGCTGCAACATTGTGGGAGGCGTGCCTTCCGTAGCTGCAACATTGTGGCTGCCCGACGGTGTCGGTTTCCTGACGCGTTACTGACGCGTTCCTGACGCGAATAGCCTCATTTTCCAGAGTGACCGCCTCCGACGCCGCGCAGATGCCTCAGACGCCCAAGAACGTCGTCATCACGGGCTGCAGCCTGGGCGGCATCGGCGACGCCCTGGCGCGCGAGTTCCACGCACGCGGCCACCGCGTCTTTGCCACGTCCCGCCGCACGGCCACCATGGCCGAGCTCGAGGCCCTCGGCATCACCACGCTGGCCATGGACGTGACGGACGCGGCGTCGATCGGGCAGGCGGCGGCGGCGATCGCGGCAGCCACGGGCGGGCGCGTGCACATCCTGGTGAACAACGCGGGCGTCAACCACGTCATGCCGCTGGCCGACTGCCGCCTGGCGGACGTGCGGCGCGTGCTGGACACCAACGTCTGGGGCGTGCTGGCGGTGACGCAGCTGCTGCTGCCGCAGCTGCTGGCCGCGCGCGGCGTCGTGGCCAACGTGGGCTCGGTCAACAGCATCCTCTGCCCGCCGTACCAGGCGGCCTACAACGCCTCCAAGGCGGCCGTCGAGGCGCTGAGCCGCACGCTGCGCGCCGAGCTGGAGCCGCTCGGCGTGCGCGTCGTCGTCATTGTCACCGGCTCCGTCGCCACCCGCCTGTTTGCCAACACGGACCCGGGCCGCGTGCTGCCCGCCGGCAGCCTCTACGCCCCCCTCAAGACCCGCATCGAGTCGCTCTCCTTCCTGGCCGACACCAGCTGGACGCCCCCGGCCGTCTACGCCCGCCAGGTCGCCTCCGACCTCCTCCGCGACAGCCCCCGGCCCGTGCTGTACCGCGCCGCCCTCTCTACCGTCGCCTGGATGCTCGGCACCTTTGGCTGGGAGGGCATGCTGGTGCGTTGTTGTCGGCCGGCCGGCCGGCATGGTGTTCTCGGCCGGCAGATTGGTTTGCTAACAAGGCAGGTCACCCCGCTGAAGAAGCGCTTCGGCCTGGACACGCTGGCGGTGGAAGCTCTGTGACTCTATCGTGAGAGAGAATGAGCGACTTTGGAAAAGGATGAGCATCTTGGAGAGAGGATGAGCGAATGCACGAGAGGGCGGGCGACAATCATCAGCATAGTGAGCGACAGTTGTACGGAATTAGTTGACGTATGTCAGGCGCCGAAAAGGCGGGGCTGCTCCGCTTTCTCTTTCCGCTCCATTTCGCGAAAGCATCGCCGCCACGCTTTGATCTCGTCTCCGCTTCTGAACTGCGTCTCTGAACTGCGTCTGAACTGCGTCTCTGAACTGCGTCTCTGCGACTCCGCCGTCCTCTACAGTTCATCCCCCCCCGCCCACCCCCCCCATGAACCGGCTCTTTGGCAGCGGCGGCCCCAAGGCGCCGAAGCCGACGCTGAGCTCGGCGGTGTCGAGCGTCAGCGAGCGCATCGACTCGCTGGACGCCAAGCTGGCCACCATCAACGCGGAGCTGGCGACGTACCAGGGCAAGCTGGCGCGCATGCGCGACGGCCCGGGCAAGACGGCGATCAAGCAAAAGGCGCTCAAGGTGCTGCAGCGGCGCAAGCAGTACGAGGCGCAGCGCGACCAGCTGGAGGCGCAGGTCTGGAACATGGAGCAGGCGCAGACGATGCAGGACAATCTCAAAAACGTCATGACCACGGTCGACGCGCTGCAGACGACCAACAAGACGCTGCGCAAGCAGTACGGCAAGGTCGACCTCGACAAGATTGAGCGCCTGCAGGACGAGATGGCCGACCTGCTCGACGTCAGCAACGAGATCCAGGAGTCGCTCGCCCGCAGCTACGACATCCCCGACGACGTCGACGAGGCCGAGCTCGACGCCGAGCTCGAGGCCCTCGGCCAGGACGTCGAGCTCGACGCCGAGCTCGCCGGCGCCTCCGCCTCCGCCGCCGGCCTGCCCAGCTTCATGCAGGACGAGGTGCCCCAGTTTATCGACGAGCCGCCACAAGTCGCCGGCCAGATCAAGGAGGCGGCCGGCTAGGAGCATGCCGTGGTGGGGAGCATGGAAATCGAGGTGGTTGGGGTAGATGGAATGCGGTGATTGAGCTGGCATGGAGATGTGGCAGAGATCGGCATGAATTCAAGGTGGCAGAGATCGTGGAGATCGTGGCAGACGGAGCAAGACTACGTCGTAGAGGGACCAACATGTACACTAAACTAATGTACACACTCCCCTAGTCAATCGTGGCAAAGAACCGCGCCGCCTTCTCCAGCTCGGCGTCGCCATTGCAGAAATCCCAGCCGACAATGGTCGAGGTCTGGCTGCAGCAGATGATCTGGCGCGCGTCAAACTGCAGCTTAAACACCCGCGCCGGGTTGGCCGCGTCGGCCCCGGGCATGTGCTGGTGGGCGGCGGGCGGCACGCTCGCAATGTCGGCGGCGGCAGCAGCAGCGGCAGCGGCAGCGGCGGCGGCAGCGGTGGCGGCAGCGGTGGCGGCGGCGGCTGCCGGGGCGGCTGCCGGGGCCGGTGCCGGTGCCGGCAGCGGCGGCGCGCCGTACACGACAGCCTCGCCAGACGCAGCAGCAGCAGCAGTGGCAGCCGCCCCCGTGGGTCCGGCCTGAGCCGCTGTGCCGGCGGAGCCAGCCTGTTCTGCCGGGGCAAACGTCTCGGAGCCCGTCGCCGCCGCAGACCCCTCGGCGCCGGTCTCGGCGGCCCCGGCTGCGGCCCCGGCCGTGCGCGTCGCGGCCCGGGCCTGCGAGATCTGCACCCGCACCAGGGCCGTGCTCACGGCCTGGCGCAGGTGCGAGCGCACAAAGGGGCTGGGGTGCCGGTCAATGGCCGCCTGCAGCTGGCCCTGCATGCGCAGCAGCTCCGGGTAGCGCACGAGGGCCTGCTGCAGCACCTGCACCCCCTGCGCCACCAGCTCTTCAATGTGGCCGGCCAGGTACGCGTCTGGGGCCGCCAGCGTCGTCGTCGTCGTCGCCGCCGCCGCCGCCGTGTCCAGCTGCATGGCCTGTGTCGACGCCCCGTCGAGGACGCCGGACGGTGCCGGTGCCGGGAGAGTCCGTGGTTGCGGGGCTTGCGCCGTCGCGCCGCCGCTCCCACCATCGGAAAACTGCATCTGCTGCTGCTGCTGCTGCTGCTGCTGCTCCTGCCAGCGGCGGATCGACGCGGGCAGCGCCGCGGTAATGGCGGCGTTGGCGGCTTCTTCCTGCTTCAGGCGGTGCTGCGCCTTCCAGATGCCCTGCTTGTCGCGCCGCCAGATGATAATGGACGTGTCGTAGGACCCCGACACGATGCGCCCGTACTGGCCGCCGCCGCCGCCCGGCGGCAGCTTGGCTCCGGTAAAGGTAATGTCCTCGGGGCGGCGGCTGCCGGTGTTGTTGTGCGCCGCCGAGGAGGCGGCGGCGGCGGCGGCGGCGGCGGCGGCAGCCTCGCCGCGCCGGCGCCGGAAGACCGGGCCCGTGGTCGAGACGCGGCCGCTGCGCACGGCTTCGAAAAACTGCTGGTCCACCTCGGCGGCCTCCTTCTCGTCCTCGACCGCGCTGTAGGGCAGGTCGCCGAAGCCGGCCTGCACCGTGCGCACCAGGTTCGAGTGCGCCCGCAGGCTGGCCACCTCGACGCTCGAGCGCCGGTCAAACACCTTGACCTCGTTGTCGCTGCTGCCCGACACGATGCGCCGCCCGTCGTACTGCACG
Source organism: Graphilbum cf. rectangulosporium (assembly GCA_019925645.1). NCBI lineage: Eukaryota > Fungi > Ascomycota > Sordariomycetes > Ophiostomatales > Ophiostomataceae > Graphilbum > Graphilbum cf. rectangulosporium. The sequence goes on from JADHKI010000025.1 coordinate 249,327, forward strand.
CAGGCAATGCCCTTGCTGTGGCCCAGAAACGTGCGCACGCACGTCTGGTTGGGCCAGTCCCAGATCTTGACGTTGCGGTCCCCCGACGCCGACACCACCTCGCGCCCGTGGATCTGCACCGCGTTGACCGCCGCGCTGTGGCCCTCGAGCGTGCCGATCAGGCTGTAGGGCGGCTTGATCGTCGCCAGGTCGTCCGGGCCGCCGTACGCGTAGTTTTTGACCTGCACGGGCACCGGCTGCACGCCGGACGCCGCGCCGCCGCCGCCGCCGCCGCCGTAGCCGAGGTCGCCGGGCTTGAGCGGCCGCCGGTTGAAAATCTTGATGGTCTTGTCCTTGGAGCACGTGACCAGAATGTTCTTGTCAAACTTGACGTTGAGCACCGGCTCGCGGTGGCGGCGGCTCAGCCGCTGGATCATCTCGCCCGTGGAGAAGCGCCAGAGGATGATGGTGGAGTCGCTGCTTCCGGACACGATCAGGTCCTCGTCCGGGTCCGAGTCGAACTGCAGGCACAGCACCGAGCCCTTGTGGCCCGTCAGCGGCGCGCGCACGAGCCGCCGCGTGTGCATGTTCCAGATGCGAATGGTGCGGTCCCGGCTGCCGCTGACCAGGTAGTCGGCGTTGAACTGCAGCGTGTAGATGCACTCGCCGTGCGCTTCGCCGGGGTAGTCGGGGTGCGGGAACTGGAAGTTGGTGAAGCGGCCGAGCTCCCAGTTGGACTCGAGCCGCCGCCGCATCGAGTAGAGGTACTTCCAGTTGATGCGGTACCGCGCCGAGGCCAGATCCCACATCCAGAGGCTCGACCGCGGAAGCCTGTTGCCGCTGTTGCGGTTGCTGTTGCTGCTGTTGTCGTTGCCAATGTGGCTGACAGACACCTCTGGCAGGCCGTCCCAGAGCGGACTCCTCCATGGTCGGTCCGGCGGCGGCGGCGACGACGACAGGGCGCGCTCCTTGCCCTTGGCAGAGGGGCCCTCGGCCGGCGCCCAACCGGAGGGGGAGGTGTCGCGGGCCGACGATGCGCGGAGGCGGTCGACGTCGAGCATGTCGTGGTCCAGCTTGTCGTTGTCGTAGTCGTAGTCGTAGTCGTTGTCGTTGTTGTCGTCGTCGTCGGCGGCGGCGGCGGCGGCGCGGCGCGAGGCCGAGACGGCGCGCTTCTTATACGCATGGCCGCCGTCGTCAAAGGGCACGGGCCGGTCGCGGTTGAGCTTCTCTTCGAAGCGCTGGATCTCATCTGCCAGCACCTTCCAGCCCTCGAGGTGGTAGAGGTGCTCCCACAGCTGGCGGTCGAGGGCCAGGTCGTACCAGGCGCGGCAAGCGCGCGCCACGGAGATGAGCGACAGCGGGTCGAGGTATCCGAGGATCTTGAGGCAGATCTCGGCCGGCAGGTACTGGACAAAGTCAATGTAGAGGCGCGGGTGCAGCTTCTGCACAATCTGCACGATCACGCTGGTGGGCAGGTCGTCAAGAATGCTCTCGGCAAGTCCTAGTAGCAGCAAAAACAGAAGCAACAGCAGCAGCAGCAGCAGCAGCAACGCGTTAGTCAGGCTCGCCGGACAGGGGAAGCGCAGGCAGAGGCCACCCACGGGACTTTGAGGCCACGGACAGGCCCGAGACGATCTGCGTCAGCAGCGGAGACAGCTCGCCGTTCTGGAAGAGGGCGAGGGCCGCGGCGTCGCCCGGCTTCGGGCCAAAGGTCGGAGCCGGCACCGGGGCCGAGAGGGGATCTTCCGAGTAGCCCTCGTCGGGCTGCTGGGGCCGGAATGCATCCATCGAGGCGGGATCGGGGCGGGTAGGGTAGCGGCAGGTAGCAACAAACCAACGACGGGATAGCGGTGCGGGAAAAGACGAGGCGTAGATGGGCGATGCCCGTCAAGCCGGATCAGGCGGCGGCGGCGGCGGCGGTGGCGGTGGCGGTGGCGACGTTTGGCAATGGCAGGCTCGACTTGCACTGCTTCACCCTCAGCTCCTTGTGTCGTCGTGCGCACAGCCGGGTTCGGGCAGACGTAGGCGGACGAGGACGGACACGGGCTGCTGCTGAAGATTCGGGGCGGCGATGCGGGAAGGCTGCGATGACGGAAAGCGCGAGGCAGCCTTCTGCTTTTGGCCGCCCAGGTCACATGAGCAGATGGCTGTTACGCGGGCCGTTGGCTTACGCCTAGCGCCGCCCGGGCCACCCAAGGCGAGAGGGGTGGGGCGGTCGTTTGGACGGGGTCTGTACTCGTAGGCGACATCCGGCGCCTTTGGCAGTCTTTTGCCGTTTGCCGCCTTGCGCCTTTTCAGCCTTTGCCCCGTGCAGCCTTGGCCAAGAAGACGATCACTGGCCGCTTCTGGCGGGCTGCAGCGCCCGTGTGCTAGCCCCGGGGCCATGTCTCGGCGGCGTGTTGGCCTTGGATGTTAGGCCGAAACGACTTTGACGGATCACGAGATGCATGCATCAAACACGAGGGTATCTTATCGCCACTCGGGTGCACGTGTCGGCAGCCTTGGCTGCAGCTCTGCTCGAGCTTGTTCAGCTGCATGCGCCGCTCGCTTCAGCTTCAGCGGCTGGGAGCAGCTCCGCAACTGCTCAGACATGGTTCAGGTACGCAGTTTTACGCGCAGGTATACGGTTTACACCAGGTATGGTTAAACCAGTTGAACCAATTTTACACCAGGTTCACACCAGTTAAACCAGTTTTCACGCGCAATTACACCGGCCAGTTTACAAGCTGACGATCGGTGCTTCTTCCATACAGCATAGGTACAACATACAACACACATGACTTCAACACACAACTACAACACACAACTACAACATAACTACAACACACAACAACACAACTACAACACAACTACAACACAACTACAACATAACTGCAACATAACTACAACACAACTACAACACACTTCCGCATGACTCGCGCTCCGCCAGACACGTTGCCCCCTGGCCCGTTTACGGATGCCGAGACCCCCAGACGAGGTCTGTGCCCGTCTTCGGGCTCTGATGCAGGCCCTGCTGCAGCACCATGTAACGACGGAGTGCAGAACACGCCCTCCCCGTTGCATCCTTGCCTCCGACACGACCTCTGTCCTGCCCTTCTCCCGATGCGAACGCTCCTCCGGGACGGGCGCTCCACCCAAACCCCCCCTGCCCGCTTCCCCTATTCCGCCTGCTCTTATCGGCCTCTAGGGCGCCAAGTAGAATGTTCTAAAGGCTAGTTAGGCTGCCCTAGGCATAGCGCCGCCATTCGCAATTTTGAAACGGTAGCCGTGGCGCGCGCGCCCGCTGCCTTGCCGGCCGTGGGCACTGTGCCAAAAGCCGGTTTTGCAGAGCCGGTCCGGTCTGCGCGCCTTTCTTCGCTCTACGGAGAAATTACTGTGCACCCGCGCGGGTTGTTTTCGTAGTGGGCAGGCGCCCTCCAACCCGACCTCGCCCCCCCCCCTTATCCCCTGTAGCAGTCCCTCTACAGAGTGTAGGCTGCCACTTTTGCCCCCCATTCCTGGGGGCCTGCGCGTCGAAATTTAGCAGGCGTTTTGTGTTTGGGCTTGTCCCTATTTGGCATGCGGACCCACCCTTGGCCTTTTTTCTTTCTGAAGCCCCCCCTTTCGCCCTATCATACCCCCCCCCCCCCCTCGGTGCTTTCCCTCTCTTCATCAGTCACACCCACACCTTCCCAATTGTTTCCCCCCCCCCCCCCCCCAAAACAAGGCCCGCGGGACCTCGCCATCGTCGTCCCTTTTTTGTCGCCCTGCTTCGCCTCATCCACCACCGCCCATCACACCCAACCACCGCCCGCACATACACGCACCCGCACGTACACGCACACACACACTCTCTCACAATCACACGCCCACCCACCTGACCACGCTGCAAGCGCCGCTAGCGAGAGGCACCGTTGCTCTTCTCGCCGTTTTTTGGGGGGGGGGGGGGGCGCGCCCCCCGCCGCCGCCCCGGCGCGCCCGCTATACA